>OMOV01099434.1:0-12312 GCA_900312565.1 Beryx splendens | reverse complement strand
AACCCTGCCACCCCCCCAACCTTTCCTTCCCTTTCCATCAGCACAGTGTCTCGTCCTCTTGTTTCATTTCCGCCAACTCTTTCCCATCCCACCCTCTCAGCACTCACGGCATGGTTTGGTGTGTGGGCCCTCCACCCTACTGTGCTTGGCTGCGAGCGAACTCCCCCCGATACCCCGCCACCAGCCTCCCCCACCTATCTCACTGGTTTTCTACTTTTTTACCCCTCCCTCTCCATCTTTCTGTCTCTGTCTCTCTCCTCTGTCCCCATCTGTCTTCACAGCGGATTTTGCATTGAAGTAATGAGTGCGCTAACAGTGCTTGTTGCATCAAATGTGGGCATCCCAATAAGCTCCACCCACTGCAAGGTATTGGAGTCATGGTAGTGAAGCCATGGTAGAGGGCCTTCCCAGAGCTCCATCTCATCGCTTCACCTGTAGCTGTCAATCGGCAGAGCCAATCACAACTCCTGAAGTTGCAGTTTTGATCTTGTGCAATTTTCTTCCGGCAGTAAAGTCTCCAAGTCTCCTCTCTGACGGGAGCTTTGTACGATTAAATTAGATGAAACTGACTAATACAGTCAATAGAGCATTGTGTAAGGGTGCCCGGGTGGCGTAGCAGTCTATTCCCTCGCCACCAACACGGGGGCTGCAGGTCGCGCCCCGTGTTACCTCCGGCTTGGTCGGGCGTTCCTGCAGACACAATTGGCCGTGTCTGCGGGTGGGAAGCCGGATAGGGATTTGTGTCCTGGTCGCTGCACTAGCGCCTCCTCTGGTCGGTCGGGGCGCCTGTTCGGCGGGGAGGGGGAATAGCGCGCGTTCCTCCGCACGCGCTACGTCCTCCCGGTGAAACTCCTCGTTGTCAGGTGAAAAGAAGCGGCTGGCGACTCCACATGCATCGGAGGAGGCATGTGAGAGTCTACACCCTCCCCAGATCGGCAGAGGGGGCGGAGTAACGACCGGGACCGCTTAGGCAGGGGAATTGGCCAAGTACGATTGGGAGGAAAAAGGGGGGAAAATAAAAAAGAGAGAAAATAGAGCATTGTGTACGTTTAAGCCAGATTCTACATCACAGGTAGAGCAGTTTGTTACAGTTGTATAGCTCGATTTAATGATACTAGCTGAATCTATTTGAAGATACTGGACATGAGAGGTTATCCTCCTGAGATGTTTATCATTTGTTTTCTGTACGAAAGAAGTTTTTATTATGAAAAATCAAACCCAAGCTTTCAGTTTGTGCACCGTTGTGAACGAGAGTGCGTCTTTTACGCAGCATTTGCGCCACTTGTGCTTTAATAAGCCCTCTACGTGCATCCTATCAACAACGGTAAATCATGTCAGTGACACCGAAATCAAGACTTTTTAAAATTTCAAATGTTAAATGTATTGAAAGGACGGAAGGGTTCTCTTTAATGTGACCGTAAGCTGTATGCCAGGTTACAACCCGGACCTAATTTATATTTATTGCATAATAACTGCATGGGTCAAAACCCTTTAACCCGAACCCATAAATACCCTTTCTTTTTTTAAATTTAGATACAACTGGATAAAAAGATCCGCTGACGGTCCATTCTGCTGCCTAGAAGGGAAAATGCACGAGATCCAAAACTGATATTTAATTTATGATGATCAATTTGTCTCAAGATCAACATCGCCATCCATACCTTATTTTTTTATTTCTCACCCTCAACTGCCCTTCTTTCCCCCCTAAAACCTCCGATAATCAACTGCTATGCAATACGCTAAATCTACTGATAGAGGTATCCATCTGTGGTGGTGATTTGATTGATTGATTGATTGATTGATTGATTGATTGAGTGACTGTGTCTGGGGAATCCACAGAAGTTGTTGGACAAAGCTACATAATTAATATTAATAGTCAAATAACTTGCAATTTGATAATTTTGGTCATTTTAAGACAAACTTCTTAATTAAAAGATAAATTAAAAGATTTCTACAAATGAAAATACTAAATGTACATAAGTTCTCAGAAAATAGCCCACAACATCTGTCAAACTATCCCAGATACTGTATGCGTGTGTGTGTGTGTGTGTGTGCGTGCGTGTGTGCGTGCGTGGGCGGGCAGCAATGGCCATCCATTCAGTTTATCCGCTCGATTCACAATAACCATTGTCCAGATGCATTTTATGCATGTGGTGTCCTTACTGAATGGATGCCCAGCCCTGACGTGGTGTGATGATGTACAGTGACCCGCTGTTCCAGAAGCTCTACACATAGTCAACAGTACAAACGCTGAGGTCATACTGAGTTCAGGTTTTGTCGCTGCATTTCTGAAATATTCCCGATAGTTGTCCACAAACCGCCTGAGCCACGCATTTAGATAGTGACACACACGTGTTTTTGAAAGATTTGATCTTTACCCCTCCTGCCCCCTATCCCTCCTCTTTGTAAAAAACATTTATGGAGTAGCCTTGTCTTCTAAAAATTAATAAGAGGAAATTTAGCCTTGTGCTCCTTGACTAAAAATGTCCTTAAATGACGATCCCTGACCATCTTGTTCCTCTACAGTCGAAGACTCAGTGTAGTTTAAGTTTGAGAAAGAGTGGGCTATAAACTATCAACATGACCGGTCCCGTTGACCTGGCTTTCCACATTTAGAACAGAAGCGTCTCGGGTTACCCTGGCCGTATAAGAGCAGGCAGATGCACATTAAGCCCCGCCCACCTGCAGTGTCATGAACAGAGCATGCTGGAACCGGTCGCTGTGCATGTTGGTCATGTGACCTTGGAGCTGCCACTCCAACATACTCAGAAATGTATTTGAAATGAGATGTTTGTGTCTTTTTAAAATATGATTCTCATTCTGACTTGATCTTTTTTGAAGGTGAGTGAAAATGTATTGTTGGAAGTCTGACATGCGCAGAAGTAATCCGATTGAGGAAATTTAAGTCTTAACTCTTTTTGAGATTTATAGCCTTATATAGCTTATTCCTTATACTTTTTATTCCTTATACTTTTTATTCCTTATACTTTTTTTTAAACACCAGAACTGCTGATTTCAGACTTCCACGTCTAGACTTGACTTCAATCAGCTTGCTCAAACTAACAGCAATGGTTTTGGTCTGAGCTGGTCTTGAAGAGCAAGAGGGCATGTACAGGCTTTTCTGTCCAGTTGTGTCCCGAAACTCTTAAGTTTGACCGACCAATGAACTGTAATTACCTTTAACCTGTTGACTCTCACTTACCTGTGCAGCTTGTCGGTCAGTTGTCTTATCTTCATGTTCGAGCCACTCAGCGACAAAGCCAGAAGGCACCAACCTCTCATCCCCACCAGTCACCAATTACATTACTTTTGAACAGGCTTCACAGTTTGGCCACAGATCTCCCAGTAAGCTGGTGTCAAGGTCCATTAGAAAATTAGCTGTGTGCAAATAATGGCTAAACAACTAGGCTGATGTGGCTGTAGATCCATTCAGTTACATTATAAATAAAAATGGATAGCCAGATGAGGGAGACTTCCAAGCTGTAGGTTACTGTGACACAGGAGTGTGCCTCGTCTTTAGCCCTACTCTCATTAGTCCTAGCTTCTGCTCCAACGCAGTACGAGTTGTAGCTTGAGAGGAGTCGGATCAGTTAATGCTAGATACATTAGCTAGTGTGCAAATCAGATGTTTACAAGAGGACAGTGAAGGTTAACTGACTCTTTGCTGTGATTTGCTAGTTGCACACTTGATCAGTGGTGAAATGATCAGTTGCCAGTCACAAGCAGAACAGACATGAACCATGATGTCTGTTGAGACGGCCAAGTGACGACCTCCAGCAGAAGCCCTCTATAGGAAGAAAAGCCTGGACAGCCTGCAGCTCCTCAGAGCGTCTCAGTCACTTTGCCAGTTGAAAGATTTGTTCTGTGCCGCTGCTGATTGTCCTCCTTCTTCCTCCTCTCTCTGGTCAGGTGGGCTCGGTGGTGGCCGTGGGATGGATCCGCTCCCAGAAGGCGGTGGACTGGCGTCTCTTCCGCAACATCTTCCTGGCCTGGTTCGTCACGGTGCCGGTGGCCGGCCTGTTCAGCGCCGCCGTCATGGCTCTGTTCGTCTACGGCATCCTGCCCTATGTCTGAGGGCGCTAGGCAGGGAGGGAGAACAGGCGAGAGGGAGGGAGAGAGAGGGAAAGCGAGGGAGAGGGAGAGAGAGAGAGAGAGGATCATGGGAGAAAATGATAGCTTGAGTGTCGGCGGGGTGCAGATACAGGAGAGGGATGTGGTTAGCAGAGGGAGTGAAGAGAGGGAAAGGACGAGGGTGACGGGGAAGTGAAGGCTTTGGACAGGAGAAGGGAGAAATGGAGGCAGAGGTTTAGAGACGGACTTGGCTGTGCTGTGGATGGTTGGAGGGTTGGTTCACATGCTGCCTGGCTTAATAGTCCAGAGATCTTTTTTGACTCATTTGAGTTCCCGATCTGATTTTTATTTATTCTTTTTTTTTCTTTCTTCTTTTGCATAAGAAAGTGTGTAACCAACGTGTTAATTTTACCGATCAACCTGCTGTACATAAGACAATAATAGGGGTTTTCCGATAACTTTTAACATGGCGGAGTGGAGAAACGAATGTCAGTCATTTCCTTGTTCCTCTATTAGAAAACGCGGACTGACAAACACAGACGGAACACCAGTAATAACGATAACAAAAAAAACAAAAACAATAAGAGGTTAATTTTGCACACATACTTGACATGCCTGCAGATCTATAAACGTATATCCTTCTGTTGCATTTCTGCCGCCTGCAAACTCCCGGTAGCGTAGTCGGTCGAGTATTTACTTCTGAAATGCCGGGGGAAAAAAACTGTAAATACTGTAATATTGGCTTAATTGAGTGTGATTTGTTGTACCGCGGCTTGCTTTAAGGTTAAACAAAAAAAAGACGTGCGTGTGGTCAACCAACCCATCCTTCATCTCACCCTAACATGCTAGCCGGGAAGGTACAACTGGGGCCGATGGAAAGGCCTCGGGGAGCGTGGCAGGACTGTCATTCTGCTTTTATTTTCTACATGATACCATCGAAAACCTGATTTGCAAAAAAGAAGTGGTGATTTTATCAAGAGCTCCTGTACGTTTTAGAGATGGATATCTTATTTTTTAATGATGTACTATACTGTAATTTGTACTGTAAATACTGTCCTCAAGAGTTCGGGGGTGGGAGGGGTCATGATTTTTATTTTTTTTCGTCCTCTTCATGATGTCATACAAGTGCGTCACCCCAGAGGCTGACAGTAGAGCAGACACACACACACACACACACACACACAGGCTTATCGACTGACTGCTGTTTTTCTGAGGTTGACAAAAGTGCATTCACCCTCTTGAATTGGGTCGATGACTTTTTGCCAATACGGCTCCTCTGATCTGAAAACTGCATTTAAAGTGGAAGCAACACGATCTGCCCTGTCACAACAGACAAAACAGACCCTCCGCTGACGACCCCCGGGAGATCTGCCATTCCTTCTGATTTTACCGCACCGGTCATTTCCAGCCGATTCGACAGTATTGACGGAAAGTTCCCCGACCTCCTCGTGAAAGCGTGTGGGCGCGTTTGGGACGGCAGGACAGCTCTGCCTGGTCGAGGGAGGTTGCTGTGGTGAGAGCGGCACCATGCCAAAGTAAGCTGAGATGCCTGTCGCCATATCAGCATGCCAACTTTCATGTAGACTTAGGGGAGGTGCAGACGAAGCCAAAATACTGGAGCTGAGGGGGTAAACAGAGACACATACAAACACAGACGAGGCCCCATGAAGTATAGATATCTCACTGTTGTCTGCGTATGCCTTTGTAGTCAGTTCAGTTACAGGAGCCGTTTCGTACTCCCTAATACCGAAGGCTCCCAGCCAATGATAGACCTCTGCATTGTCCATATTCAGGACGTTTCAGATCTCCCGCCCTCTTCGCCTGTCAGGTGAACCGTCTCTGCGTCAGGTGTTATCAGATCCCTCATATGCTTAAATCAGAGGCGAGTCTCTCAAAGAGCCCCAAAGCTTATGGCCCTGTCACGTCAGACAGCTGATCATTGCGTCGCATCAAACAAAATAAAACAATCTTCGTTTTCTTACACCTTCAAACTCCGTCACACATGTACAAACAGATGTGGACGGAGAGGGGGACTGACGTGAGTTGCGGTTCAACCCCAGCCACACGTGTAGCTGTTCAAAACGGGCGGGTATTATTGATTGCCTGTATTTGAGTCTAAGTGCTAAAGGTTAGTGTTTAGCAAAGACAATATGGCTAGATGTCATTTAATGTCGTGGGGTAACGTTGAGGTCTGAGTGGAGGCCCGGTGTCGGGGTTTAGAAGCCACTCTGTCATGGTGATTTCACAAGACGTCGTCTTAGGATCATTATTCGTGAACGAGATGGTGCCAGGGGGGAATAGTACTGATCATCACCAGCTTTTCAACAGGGTCGCCTGACCTGTAGATGAACAAAATCTGAAGCGTTTTTTTATTTGAACAAACCCAATGCGAGGTGTTGCAGGTTCGTTTTTCTTGTGGTGTGTTTCTTAATTTTTATTTTTCTCATGAACAAATCTATGCTTAAGTGGCCACTTGCCTTGTAACGTTGTGTTTTACTGTGTGCAGCTGCAGTAAATAATTAAGTACTGTGGTGTTTACATCGTAACCATATCGTAGAGTATCTGAAAAAAAACAACTGTTGCCTAATGATGCCAATGAAAGACAAACTATTAACCATGAATTTTCAAGTGCAAGAAAAAAATAACCAGAAGTGTCTAGAGAGAGCGAGAGAGCAAGTGTGCGCGCGATGACTCATTGTCCTTGTTTGTTGTTGTTTTTTTGGTAGTAGTAGTGCTAATCATGATCCCAGAGTCACTTTACACTGCTACTACAGCACGTTAACACTACATGTATGGGTGCAATTCAATAATGAAGAGAATAAATAGAGAAATTTCATCAAGACTATATATTTTTCTACCATATCTGAGTTTTAACCTGGGTGAGCTGCCAGGCACTTTGGAGGACACGCGGCGGGCCGATCGGACACCAGCCGACGGCGCCTAGCTATAAGACTGTGATCCCCGCAATACTGGGAAGCCGTCTTATTTCGGGGTGACACTGAAGTGCACCCTCCTCCTCACTAGTGCCATGTGCCACAGATCCGCTCAGCCCAGTGTGTTCTTTTAACATGTAGATTGATGTGTCGGTTGCCAATAGATCAGATTTTTAAATTACCATTTTTATTTTTGAATTTTAGACGAAAACACTTTGTAATTTTGTTTCCCTACTGCTTTTACCATGAGCTGTGAGAGTGGGGGGCAGCGCCTTGCTGAAACCAGGAAATGATCTGCGGGACGTTTTGAGGATACAAGAGCGCTCGTTGAAGGCCTGTGACCAGCAGCAGAACAGAAAACAGGAGGCCTGGAAGTAGATGTTGACGCTGAGAAAGTGAAGCGGTAGACTAGACGATACCTGGGCTGGGGAGACATCGGTTTCCTCGTCTCAGCAGGCGAGCTCCACTCTTGCAGCTCATACCCTTTTCCTCTTCGACGGGCGGTGTGTTACGCAGGGGGCTGCACAGCTGGTGTATAACGATCTCGTTATGCGCGCGTGGACTACCATGTAAAAAAAAATCTCACGATGCACAGGAGCTCCGGCCAAAACATCTAAGATCTGCCGCATGTAGATCATATCTATCGTGACTTAGCGTTGCGTGAACCCCGCCCGTGTTGCTTGAGCACAGGAAGACGCAGATCCTCCTATCGTCTGATTCTGCTCTTCTTTGCTGATACGCCTGGTTAGATCAAGAGGCCCTCGTGTCCTCCATGTTGGATTGCGAGGTTGATGAGAACCGACTGGGGTCAGCCTCGACACCTTCAGACGTCCCGTTTGTGTAGTAAAACCTGAACGCACCACCACGCTCTGCAGACCCCCTCTGGAACTCACGCGGTCATTTATTATTTTCCCCATGCATTCTCAGTCCTGGTAGGCCGAAAGGGATGCACTGCTCAAGGTAGAGGGGGACAGCATTTTAGACCAATCAGTATCAACTCATCAGTATGTATCAGTGAGTGGTGTAATTGCCATAGAGGGAGTTGCCGTGCGTCTCCTGCGTTGTGCCGGTTCACCCCTTTCTATAGATCCGTACGGAAACAGAACGTGCCATTTTTTCCTCCCTGAATGTGCAATAAAAGCTGTTTCTTGTGAAGGTGCAACTACATTGCTGTCACTCTGTGGTTGTGTAGGTCCACCTACCCTGGTGTAATGGCGCCCTCTCCCTTTTGTCTGGCACTACCACCTCCTCACAAAGGTGGAGGAGCATCAATTCTGACCTTCATCTGGATGTGGCGTGCTGTCTTCTAGCTAGTTTTCCGGTTCGCTTTGTAATAGAATGTGCTCCTTGGCTGGCCTGCAGGCTTTACAGCTCTGTGTTGTCTTTTTACTGTTTGCTATTGAACTGTCCAGTCCTTCAGAGTTTAAAAAAAATAAAATAAACCAAGGAAAAAGTAGCCTGGGCTTCTACAAAATCTTAAAGCTCTTCTGATTTGCATATATCGTACTGTAATGTTGTTTTATTTAAAATTTTAGTGAAAAAATGTCTGCATTTAAACTAATTAAATTATGGGAATTAAAATTACAAAGAATATCTAAATGGCATTGAGTTGTGTGTCTTATTTGCGGGATGGTGTGGGTGGGAAGCTGGAACGGAAAGTGTTTTGGGTCATTTTTCCTGTCCTCACTTCATGTAACTGGAAAACATTAATTTATGCAGCAATTATTTTACCTTAGTAATTTAATCAGAGCATTAACCTTGCTAGTGTCTTACAGTCTTAACTCTAAAAGCTAAAATGTCAACTTTTAGAGTGCGGTCAACTCATTTAAATCTTTAGATAAGGTGATATACAGTATGTGCTTGATGGCCTGCATACTCTTCGGTAAATCTCATCTAGATTTTATAGTTTTATTGCTCTTTATGTATGCACACTATGCATAGACGTCGTCTCCCATAGCGTTCAACTTCCTGATAGTTTTACTGCTGATGCAATGCCAAGCATGTGGTTTCCTATAGCAACCAGCTTCTTCTGCATGAATTTGCCGAATCCTTTCAGCCTACTTTAATGCAGGCTTGTAAAGCTCAGATAATAATTCAGAGACTTGGCCCAGATTGCATTTTAAGTTCCCAGCAGTGTGTCTGCGCTGCCCCTTCCCTGGAGTCTCTACAGTAACACTGAAGAATGCCGGCTGGATGCTGGCACACACTGAGTAGGTCACACAGTTTACACTCTGGATAATAGCCGGTATTTCTTATTGCTTGAAGCAGATTGTCAACATTACAACCATCTTTACGGCTCTTCAGGAAGTAAACAAAGTGTAGGAAAAACCAACATGGCCTCCCCACTGCCGAGGTTTGCTGCAAGGTAGATTTTCTGCACCTAGGCAGCCATTCACTAGGGTTAGGAACCTTATCTGTGATTTCTCTACTTGTGGTTCTTGGGCTCATCTTTGGTGACGAGAGACATTCACCTTCAGTGTAAGAAAGCACGGAGACCGCGATGTCGAGAGAAGCCTTGTCGAGGATCAGGCCCTTAACTGCAGGTCTAGGTGTTCTGTTGGCGGTGAAAATCAGACTCACAAAACCACACCATAAACATCAATGGGAATTTAAACCAATTATAGGCAATCATGCCATGCGGGGCAGAGAGTACGCAGGACTTCTTTCCCACCAATCACCAAGCAGCAGGTGATTTCACTGATTAACACACCTTCAGCCAGAGGAGGAACTCATCAGCCGGTGTAGTGTTTGGATACCTGCATACTGGCTCAGCCCTCCACGGTACATAGTTGCCTGCCCCTGATTTAAACCATAAGCCACTTTGGCTGTGTGTTATTTTGGAACAGCCATTGCACTTGCAGGATAAAGCGATTCTAGCCACCCGTCTTATTTTATGATTCCAGGGCCTGTCAGGAAACCGCAGCGTTAATAACACAGACCGAACAGATTTTAATGTCACGCACCATTAAGTTGTTTCACAGTAACAGCGCTCTCTCTGCACCCACTGCTCTGGATATTGTTTTATGAAATGTATTATGTTTCTGTATTCAATTGTATTAATTTACTGTGATTATGCTTATTGCTAGAATCCAATTTTCTCATTAGGTTAAAAAATGAATAAGCCCGCCCTGAGATTTAGTTGAACAGCATGTATTTTAACCTTGGCCTGTCATTTAAGGCAAAACTATGTTTAATATTTACACATACAGAGGAGAATGCAGCTAGTCATGTTTGTCACTTTTGGTTTATGACAGAAAAAGTAATTGCAACATACACTACACACACTAGGTTTGCTGTTATGAGAAACAGCTGGACCGGTCCTGGACACATGAATGGGCTTAGTATTCTCATGCCATCAATTTGCCAGAAACGGCTTATGAAACGTCTCATATTTGCTTGTTTAGCATTTCATTTCACATTCAACTCCAGTTCCGTCTTCCAAGAAAAGAAAAGGCTCACAGCGAACCTCGACACCCACAGCTCCGCTGACTCTGAAGGTCATCACGGAGGCCGAGTCCAGGAAGAAAAGGACATATAGTTCGGAGGCATTTATTGGCACTACAAGTAAAGAAAAGTTGCAGATGGTTAAAAGTGCGGGACACGGTGGGCCTAACGGAGGGAACACACAGTTTATCTGAAGCAGTGGAAGTCCAGGCGCTGCTGCTATACGTCATACGCATTTGTGTATGTTCATTAGTGCAGAAATCTAGTTAGGCCTACTTCAAGTCAAATTTGATGTTTAGTATGCTTTGGTGATACAGGACTATTGACAGTCCTGTGACTTGTGCCTGTATAAACCCAGTCTCTGACCGCATGGCATAATTCTCTGGTCCTACATTAATACACAGGCGGGCTCGTCTCTATCATCATCATAATATTCAATCCACGTGTGCTTTGATCTACAGAGCTCGTTTATCTTGGCTGCTGCTGTGAAGGAAGAAATGCATCAGATGAGAAGACTAATTATGAGATTGAACTTGACCTGTAAGATTTCTTATAGGCGTTTCCTTTATTTATTTTTTTACCATACTCTGTACATGCTAGCCGGCAAATTAGCAACTAAAAACAAAACAAAAAACACAAACAAACCAGAGAGCAGGATTGGGTTAGTTCATTTCCATCCAAAACATTTTTATTGTCCTCCAAATTGAAAGGTTTACCCTGTAATTTGGCCTGTTTATCGAGCCAAAAACATACATTGCATTTCTTAAGGTAGCAGTGGAGGCATACAAAGATCGTTTTACTGAGAGAAATGAATGGAAAGAGCATACAGGAGTCTCTCCTTCAAGTCACATGTTGAATAATCTTTGCATTCATGAGCAACCGAGAGAGGATTAATTTCAGATCACGGGAAGCCGGAGAGAGAGTAGCATCTGGTCTTACGAAAGAGGGGGGGAAAAACAAAGAAAAAACAACCGTGTCAAGACCAGGGGGGGGGTGTGACCCGAAAACAGTCACACTGAAGAGATTGTTACCATGACGGATCTTCTGCCTCGGAGTTGTAAATCGCCTTTATGTAGAGCATTTGTAGTGTACACAGATGAACACTTCTCTGGATATGCAATTCAAAACCAAAGTGCCCACAGTTGATATAAAGCAAGGTCGCATGACCCAATACATGTGATGTCACACGGGGGAGGGGGGGGGGGTTGAGACTTGGATATGAGCGGAACCAAACTCGGCCAACAGTCTGTCTGTGTGTGTGTGGCGCAGAAAATGTCACTGATGTGGCAATCGACACCCTAAAATTTACAGTTACTCGGGTGTCTGAACAACAGAGAACGACCTCCCCGTCTAGTGACTGTGCAGTTAAAAATGGGCACATGGTGATTTAAGCTCATGCTTAAGTTGTGGTAAACCATCCAAGCACTTCTTTAATTAATAACTATAAATACACAGCAGCGTTTTTTTGTCGGAGAGGCTTCTGTCTGCCTCCTCTCCCTGGGTGAGTGTGTGAGGACGTGTTCGTCTCTTAACGGCTAACTACGCTCATCTGCTAGAGGAAACATGGGTTATGTGGAATTGATTATCGACTTTCATATAGATTTTCTATAATATATTTATATAGTTATTTTTCCTTTCTCTCACGCACCCACCTCGCTTGCTCACTTTCACATTCTCTCGTCTCGCTACTTTTATTCAATGTACACAACGTAATAAACACGGGGATGAGTGGGGGAGCGACAGAGCTGAAATGACAATCACTGAGAAAAAAAAAAAAAAAACAAAGCCAAAAAGAACCGCAGTCTTTTTTTTTTTTCATCCATTGGCTGCAGGGCAGAACACGGGGTGCGCCAGTACAAAGGGG
>OMOV01099425.1:0-12976 GCA_900312565.1 Beryx splendens | reverse complement strand
TTGAAAATATTTTTAGCATGGCATGTCATGATCTTACCGGGGCAGCCGGCCACAGTAGAATACAACACAGTAATAGTATCTTAGCCATACAATATCGCATCTTCTTATTGCCCGTTATTACGCAGAGGAAGTCAGTTGAGTAGGCGGTCCCTTAATGGACCTGAGGACGCATTGCGTTCACACACACATAAGAATGTGGCCACAAGTGGCCCAGACCACCTCCGAATGTGGCCTGAGTGATCGGATCTCAATGTGTCCTCAATGTGTCTTTGGTGTGTTCACACCTGTACTTAGCGCTGTCCGCTTGTGATCGGATCACCCAGGACGGATGTTAATACCAGGTGTGAACAGGGCCAAAGACTCAAAGTGTAGAAAGAGAAACAGTCCAAAAGAAGGGTTTGAGTATTCAAAAAACAAAGTGCCCAAAGTCATTAAATGTGCAAAAATAATTAATTGAATAGCAAAGAGACTTGAAGACTTGAAAAGACTACAAGAAATGTTTCAGCACACAAGAGCCAAACAAGAGGTCCAAGTTAACGGGTACAGGTGAAGCCACTGTGCTCCTTTCAGGCTGAACAAGCTGCTCCGGTCCGATGTGATTCTCAAAAATGTTAGCCAGAGAAAATGAAGTCTCTTGGCAAGCCAGCTAAAGCGGCACTCGGGTGTTTGTAATGCGGTGTGCCCCGAGCGTACGGACCGAACAGTTACAAAATATGAGATTTGGTGGACACTTTTATTTTACATGCTTTGCCCGACAAAGTAGAGACTAAGACTGTCGTATTTAGGGCAGTTTTGGATGCTGTTGGTGCTAGTTCATTTAAATTTGCCTTGGCCTTGGCTATCAGCATCTCACCCCTGTTTCACCATCTCACACCTGACCAGCTTTCCTCCCTCTCCCTCCTCCTCAGGTTTTTATGGCCATGATGGGGAACGACAAACAGGGACAGCTGATCGTCTACCATCTCATCGAGCTCCTCAAGTCAGGCAGCAGGCTGCCTCAGCCCCTGGGGTGTCCTACGGAGGTAGGGGACAGGATGCTCAACTCCCTTCAAAGCATAGTTCTTTCTTAAAGCTACACTAGGCAAGATTTTTAGGTAAAAATACATCTGCTTTTTATCAAGTGGGACGGCAGCAGAGAAGAGTCTAATCCCTCCTAAATGTAACCTGTAGTTTCGCCATGTCTCCGCCCACAGGAAGCGAAAAATACAAACTAGTGAGCGCTCCGTCCAGAGGAAGCTCGGCTCACCAGTGTTAGATCTTTTGCCTTTCTTGTCCCTTTGGCTTCCTTGGGCGTAAAGCGACCTCAGCCCGGCCGGCTTGGTAAACATGAGCGTGCTACATGCAGTTTGCTGAAGTCACCTTACATGATTTCTGCTTATTCTGGTTATTGACCCTCAGCGTTCATGGTACAGCCCCACTGACAAAACGTACATGTCTGTACCTTGTTTTCTCAGTGAAGTGCAGCTTCAGTGATTTTTGTTCATGTCAGGAGTGCATCAAAAAGATTATCCTGCTTTCGTGTGGGCTGCTTTGTTTTTGTTTTGGAAACGCTCAAATGAGAGATGTCACTGTGAATATTACCAGGGCGATATTACCTGCCCCATACAGTAATGTCCAGCCCCATACAGTAATGTAAGTAACCACCGTTTTCCTCCCTGCTGTGGCTCCCAGATCCACGAGATCATGCAGGAGTGCTGGGACAACGACCCCTGCTTACGTCCCTCTTTCAAGGAGCTGGCCCTGCGCGTCGACCTGTTCAGGGACAGCAAGGAGTTGTAAAGAGAAACCACCCAAAGTGCCCTCCTCCTCTTCGACAGAGACACTCTTATATCCTGCGGTCACTTGGCGGTTTGTGGCAAAGGGACAAAAGCCAGATCAAGGTTTCTTCTCCTGCTGTGTGCCAGGGTGTGGCGACACTCCAGAGGTCAGAGAAGCGGCTTGTGGCCGGGAAGAGTGGCGGTTCCGATCCGGGACCGGCTCAACAACTATCGCCGAGGTGCCTTTGAGCGAGGCATTCAACCCCCATTTACTCTAGTGGAGCTGCTCAGTGGCCAACAGTAGAAGACTGTGGTTTGGATGCGTGTAACTGTGTGAATCTGGGCGTTGCTGACAAAGAGCGTACGTGCTCAGTCAAACTTCCTGGATAAATTAAGGATTAAAAAAAAGAGTTCAAGAGTTTGTAGAGACTCTGAACAGTCTACTGCCAGGGCTGAAGCTAGAGACAGTTGTGTCAAACAAGGTCTCCGTGTGTGTGTGGTTATGAGAGAGAGAGAGAGAGAGAGAGAGAGAGTGTGTGAGTATGTGTCCATACGAACAGCTAGCAGGGCTAGCTCTTGCCATCCACTTTCCCCTATATATAATGGACTAATAGAGCTGAGTGTTTTTTTTATGTATGTGTATATATACATATATTTGTGTACATATGTCCAGAAGATTTTATAATTTTTTTAAATGAAAATATAGTACAAACTATATTTGAGCTGCCAGCAAGCAGTCCGTGTAAATGAAGTACATACAGAGGTGATTTAAGGATCCAGTATTGTTTTTGTTTTCTTTTTCATGGTGATACAAGTCGTGTGAAAATAAAAAAGATCAGTTTTATTCAACAAGTCTGCAGCTAATCTGTCCAAAGTTGGATTTTGAGCCAACACTTTTCTTTTATGACTTTGAAACTTAATATTTTCTAAAGTATATATTGATCTGTAATGGAAAGCTCTGTTCACTGTAAATGTTGGGACAAGCAATACTCTAGATCGGAGGTTCTCTAAGTTTTGCCTCGCAACCCACACAAACGAAGCGCCGTGTACCCGACAACCCGTTCAGGGTGAAAACATTTAAAATGCTGAACTTTGACACCGAAATGATTCTTCTTATTTTTCCCTTCTCTTAAAACATTATTTCAATGAACCTACTGGCTCAAAATACTGTTTCAAAATGAAAATTGTTTCACAGAAAATGACAATCACAGATTAAATACATAAATTGTCTTTATTATAAATATATTTCACATTTCATAAGTCAACGTGCGTCCCCATCCCCCCCGGCTTCTCAGCAGTGTTCCTCAAAACGCCAATTAATTTATTTCACATCAGTTTAGAGTATTAAGCTGCGGTGTGTTTGACTGTTTCACGTGGTTGATTAGGATGGAGCAGGTGGTTAATCTGAGCGTGTGTAAACTCAGGTTGATTGATGAGAGGCGGGCTTTTGATCCATGTAACGCTGCAGCACCAGCTGATGACACTTAAGTGCCTTCCTCAACTCAGCCAGGCCACACTCACTTGTTTACTTATATCTGTTAGGTCTATACAGTTACCGTACTTGGAGGCAATCCTATAGGGTTCACACCCATAAACACCCCACATGACATGCATGGTCTAACTAGGGCCTCGGCCAGCAAGAGGTTTGGACTTGGCACGATTACTGAAGATATTTGTGAGGTTTGCGAGTAGTTTGCCTCTTTTCTAGAGCGAGAACACGGTCTACAGTGGATCTTGATGAACTTCAGGTGATGACATCTGGAGTTTCTATACTGTGTAAGGTAAGGCCATGCTGCAACACCAAACTGTAAATATTCATTTAACAAGAAAGACAATGTATCATAAAGATGACAAAAAATTGAACCAGACGAGCATTGTTCAGGCCTCATGTTGGCGTGTATCCACTCTGCTGAAGTGTCACCGAGCAAGTTGCTGCTTCCCGACCCGTTCTCATTCCCAGGGCGTCAAATAGCAAAAAGATCATTTCAAGACTAACAGAAGGTTCATAATATATATTTTGTTTGCAGTTATTTTTTGAGACATACTCAATTTCCAGTTGAAAGAAAAGATGGACAATTTTACCAGTATATTATACCAGAGTATTTCAACCTTGAATTTCAGTAACTGCCCATAGGGTGAAAAATACAAATCACATATACTTCTGAAGTCTAAATTGGGCCTCTATATGAATGCTCTCCGTGGATTATGGCACAAAGGATATTAACATCATGTGCTGTGTATTGAAAAAAAAATCTCTAAAAAATTTCCAAATGCATAAAACGTCCCCAAAACGTGTATTTGCGCCTGTAAATGGCATTCATTCAAAAATATATTTTGGACACTGGAAACCTACATTTTCTTGTGAACAATATCTGCAAGTAGCCCAAAACACATTCTAGCACCTCATAATATATTTCAAACAAATGGCTATCTTCAAAGATACTTAACAACCTTCTAGGTAAAACCCACCACCATGTGCTTTTCCAATTTATCAGGATTTACATTTTTCCAACAACAACAAAATCTGTCCCAGGGCTTCCCAAACTTTTTCATACCAAGAACCCGCAAACAGATAAACATTAAATGCAGGACCCTTATTTGACAATAATTTGTCTCAGGGCCCCATCGGAGAAGTTTTTTTTTTTTTTTACATGATTAGTGTGGAAGGATGATAGCAGTGGAGAGAGTGAAACGTATCATGTATGTTCAAAACAACACTCCTAAGTTAACACATTTTCATTCGGTGCAGATTTCTTGGGAGTGAAATGAAATACGGTGAACCCCTGGAGGACCCGGGACCGCACTTTTTTGGGAACCTCTGGTCTCTGTAGGGCTCCAGCAGTCAGGTCGGTGTTAATAGGTTACCGTGTTGTGGGCGTGGCCGGCCAACTGCGGATATATATATATATAGAAGTTTCCTGACGCGACACAACGGGACAGCTGCAGGAAAGTGTCGCTCAGTCATCAGCAGGTGAAAGCAGAGGAGCTTCTGCCTGAATTCATTTTCTTATATGGAAAATGGAAAATTATCTGGAAAAAAGCGTTACACGGACGCTGGAGAGCAAAGAGAAGCGATTACAGAGCAGGTAAACCAAGTAATATCGCGAGATGTCGAATTCGCGACGAGTAAATAGGTTCTATCTGACCTTTTCTTTTACATGGAAAGTTATCCACATATTCAGCATCTTTGAATGGTACTGTACGCTCGTGTGTTGTGTTTGTTGTTTTTTAAAGGAATGTTTTGGGGCAAAATATTTAAAAAGATAGCAAGTAGGCTGCATAACCAGCTATAAAACCAGCTATATGTCAAATGTTTGATGCTCTATTATCAGAACTGCACTCTACTCAGGTAAAAACCCTTCTTAAATCTGATAGATAGATAGATGGGTAGGTAGGTAGGTAGGTAGTTAATTGTTCTCCAGGAGGGAAATGTGTTTTCACAGTCTGCACATAGAAACACTCAGGAACAGTCAAAATATGGGAAACAATAAAACCAGCAACACCATGCGTTAACAATTTACAGCACACAGACATGATGGCACTGCACTCAGAAAGAAAGGTACAGACTGAGCTGTTTCCTTACCTTTTGTCTCTGGGGCTTTAAAAATGTCAATACTTTAGAGTAAAATTAAGTTTCATATGTGCAGCCCCAGTGACAAAAGGTGCAACTCCTGTACCTTTTTTTTTTTTTTTGGTAGAAACATACAAAGAATGTTTCCTGGATCCAGTGTGCACCCTGTTACACATGTTCCCACAGCTGCTGTCCAAAGTGCACTTTCCATAGTTCATGCAGCATCTCCGTGTGTTTTGCATGCTCATTTTCATCGCCATTACATTCCCGTGGAGGTTTATTGCCAGGTGTCCGTCTTGCACTGAACGCCTAACAGCTGTTGGATATACAGGCTGGGGAAGAGCCAACAGAGCGGCTGAAGATGAGGTCCAGCAAGGCGTGGCCTCCTGACGGGGGGTACGGCTGGGTGGTGGTCGCCTCCGCCTTCCTCGTCATGGGCCTCACCACCGCCGTCGTGAAGAACTACGGCCTCTTCTTCCTGGAGATCCAAAGTCACTTTGGAGTCCTCGTCAGCACGGCCTCCTGGGTGGCCTCCATCGTTATAGCCATGTTTCACTTGGGAGGTAAAAGACGCGTTACCAGCTTGAAATTCAAATGCTTTTTTTTTTTATGAAGTTGGTTGTTTCATAGTGCCGTGTTTCATTTTCTCCCCAGCTCCAGTGGCTAGTGCGCTGAGCTTGCAGTTTTCTCAGAGAGCGGTCATCATGGTCGGAGGCCTCCTGACCGCCTCGGGAATGGTGCTGGCGTCTCTGGACCTCAGCCTGCCCTGGCTGTACCTCGGCATGGGCCTCCTGCCAGGTAGCTCCCAACAGTTTTGGGGTATTCTGTGAACCTCAGGAAGCAACACAAATCATTTAAAGGTCTCTCTCTTCTGTTTGCAGGAATCGGCATTTCATTCTCCTGGATCCCTGCAAACAGCATGGTCAGCCACTACTTCCTCCGGTGGCGTCCCATCGCCTATTCCATCGCCAGCTCAGGGGAGTGTGTCTTTTCCATAGTGTTTAGCCCCTTCTTCCAGTGGCTTATTGACTCCTACACCTGGCAGGGTGCCTTGCTCATCATCGGAGGCCTTCAGCTCAACCTGTGTGTCTGCGGCGCCCTCATGCGACCCCTCCAGACGGCCCAAAGCACAATCCAAGAAACCAAAGACAGTCTAGACAGCAAAGCACCAAAAAGGAAGGTTATCTTCCAGTGCTCGTTGCTGAGAAAACCTGAATTTTTATTCTACGTCCTGTTCGCCATCTTCACGGTGACAGGGTTTTACATCCCGCCTCTCTTTATAGTGCCCTTCGCCAAAAGCCTGGGTATGGAACAGTACTGGGCAGCCTCTATCCTCTCTGTCCTGGCTATGGCCGACCTGGTGGGACGGCTGACGTGCGGCTGGCTGGCCAACATGAGGCTGTGGAGGAACCTGCAGCTGCTGACCATGGTTGTGACCCTGCTGGGGGTGGTGCTCTTCCTGCTGCCCATCGGCCAAAACTACTGGGCCCTGCTGGTCTTCTCCTCGCTCTACGGCTTCCTGATGGGCTGCGTGGTGGCTGTCCACGTCACCACCATCGTGGACATCGTAGGCCTAGAGGCATTCGACAGTGGCCTGGGGCTCTTCATGCTCTTCAGGAGCGCCGGCAGCTTTGTTGGTGTGCCGTCTGCTGGTAAGAAAGCTGCTGGTAGATGGGTAGGAAAAAAACAGGCTGCCTGAATAAGTAGCCACTGGTGGATGGATTCCAAAAGGTTGCACAAAATGAGATCCACACCGACATACCTTGGCTCTCTCTATTCTTGCACTAAAACAAAAATGCGGTTGGCAAACGTTTCGCTCTAAGGCGGAGGGAAGCGTCCGTTTTAGTTGGCCAACCACATGTTTTGTTTTTGTGCAAGAATACAGAGAGGCAAGGTATGCAAGTGTGGATCTCATTTTGTGCAAGGTATTATTATAGTCTCTTGATTCTACACACCACTTGGGACATTTAAGTATTTTCTGAAGAAGACTTTACTTTGTTCCAGAAAGTGACATGAAGAGATGGAGAAACTAGCCGATAGTGACTGGCAGAGTGGTCGTTAGATGGTCGGCATTGTTTTCATGAATATGAGCATGCATCTCTTTCCGTTTCTTCTCAATGGAAATGGTGTGAACTCAAATCTGTTTTGTTCCAAAATGAGATGCCAGCATTTGAAAAAGTAACACCTATTCTTACAAGTGATCGACAAAATACAAAATACAGTGTTGTTTTTTTAAAGGATAATGGGCAACTTCAATCCTTGGTTGCCACTTTTACAGGCTGTGGTTTTTATATTTTAGAATAACGTAATGATTAACTTCAGGTCTTTTTTTTTTTTTACCTCAAACAATGGATATTACGTCTTTTGGAAAAGAACACATGTGTCCCTCTGTGTTTTTATTCCATGAGTGAAAGTTACATTGAAACAGCAGGAATGTCTTACTTAGTCTACTTTCTCCTGAACGAATGGATACGTCTGCTTATTTATTCATGGGCCCTGACACTGATCTCCTGTTTATTGTTGTCTCCCTGGCGCAGGCTGGCTGGTGGACCAGACAGACGGCTACAGCGCTGCCTTCTACCTGTCAGGCGCCTGCGTCATCTTATCAGGACTGTTTGTCGTCATCGTTGACCGGCTTGTTGAGAGGAGAAAAGCCAGCGATGCCATAGAAGCTGCATCGGACCCCAAAGTTCAGCAGAAAGCCGACAAACAGGAGCGTTGAGACAGAGGCAAGTTCTGTCTTTCCAAGTGAGACCAGATTTATTTTTATTTTTTTAACTTGATGAACTTCTTGGACCTTTCAAGCCCAGCACCTGTTGTGAAGGGACAGAAAGATGGATATCATCTTGTTCAATCTGTTAATGCACACTCTACCTGATGCTGGATGATTTAAGGGTGTGATGTAATACAGATTTAGGTGATTTTTATGTTGAGCCAGTTTTGTGTTTCTAAACTGACTCACTATGGTACCTGCAATGGTACCATTTCAGTGTTTTTTAGATTTTAGTGGGGGGGGGTTTAAGTTGTAGCCGGTAACAAATCTGTTCACTTGAAAGCACCTGTCACTGTGAAGCACCGTATGGTCCCTCCCATATAATAATCTTTTTCAAATTAAAAAAAAAAAAATTCCCTAATGTTCTCTGGAACATTTTAAATGCTTATAGACATACCGCCAACTTGTGCCTTCCTACAGTATTCCTATCTATGCAGTATTACTACAGATAATACTGACTGAATCGTTCAGGCAAATTGATCTTATAGATCAGACTGATCTTTTTCCCCCTCAGTAGAGCATTCTGTCATTTTTATTTGTTATCTGTTTAGTGTTGAGATTCTCTGAAAGCAAAATCAAAAGGGGGTGGGGGTGGAGGATTGGGAATATGTTCAACTGTGGCTTCAACTGTTACTTTAGTTGAAGCCACCTTGCTGTATATCCTGTGGGCTGGTTTACCACATGTGGATTAAGCTTGGAGCTCAATGGGGGGCCAAATTGTTGTTCAAGGACCAGGCCTAAGATACAGTGGCATAATTGGAGCAACTTGTCAGCAGAACATAACTCAGGCTTCTAGTATAAGTAAGTGCAAGTGTTGAAAGCAGCACATTTTCTGTAATAACAATGTGTCGCCAGCAGGAGGGCAGCTTCCATAGGTCTGATGTCTGGCTGTCATAATACATAGTCAGTCATGTTGCAGCAGAATTGTGATTTAAAAAACTTTCAGCCAGTCTAACCCATCCAGTTTTGGGTTTTTTGAAGTTGCCAGTGTGTCTTTAGGAAACCAGGCCTACCAAGTTGTTTCCAAAATGAATTTTCTTTGTGATCTTACAATTTTGCATTCAAAGATACTGTTGCTCAGAGTTGCTTTTTATGTTACCAGTTCTCACACACAACTTTGCACTTTTGTTTTACTTGAAAAATGCAAGTAGTTTCATCAGGGAATTTAGTTTGAGAAGTAACGGAGTAGCGTTAATGGAATGATGTCATACTTATGCACCTTTATTGTTTTATAATTGAAACATGTAAAATTGTGTTTTTTTTAAGTTATATAGTTATATTAGTTATATAGTTAGGAATCCTGGCTGTGTGACTGTAGGAGGCAAACAAAGCCTTCATGGTTTCATAGTTGCTAGAACAGAGTTGGACAGTTCCTGGAACAGTTATGCTGCACAGGCCAATTAGATGGGGATAAAAGACCTGCTGAAGACAAGGGAATCATGGGAACACAAAGAGCTGTTCCACGTCTTGTAATCTCTTTTGTCAGTGTGAGGTAAACTGGTGTAGACAGCACTGACTGGCGATGTTGCCTCATCTGAAAAATCTTAATCCCTCCTGCCCTTTCCCAGTAGTGCAGCTTACCTGCCTTCACACAGAACATTCAACACTCAAAGACTTAAAGACAAAAATGTTTAATACAGCCATTTTTTTCCTCCTAAACAGACAAAACAATTCAGATTAGAAAACAATTCATTAAAAAAATTAACATTAAGACTAGCCTCATCTATTTGGCTGACGAATGTCACAACACACATTAAAACATTTTCATACACTGGATGCAAATATTAACAAAAGCCTACAAGACAACTTGACACCTACGTTTTTGTCAGTCCATTCTGGTATGTAAGAGAAAAAAACAAGGGGAAAGTCGAGGCAGTTATTTTATACAACATGGAATAGAGGCACCGAGGGCATTTATAAGGAGATGGGAGTCAGAAATTAACAATGCTCAGCTCTTTGAGGGATTTTCAGAGTAATTCGGAGGTGCGGAGATGTGGTTCATATAATGGAGAGACTTCAGTGTCACAGGGTGCATTTATTTTGCTACCCGGGAGAGCAAAAGTTGCACCTTTTGGACCAATGGAATAGTTCGAGAAGGGGAAACCCCCTTGCGGTGAGACAGACAGAGTGCCTATGAGGAGGCTCTGTTCTCCTCGTATGGAGACTCGTAGACCTCCATGGGGGGGCAGGTGCACACCAGGTGCTGGTCGCCGTAGATGTCGTCGATCCTGGAGATGCTCGGCCAGAATTTGGTCTCCGGCCTTATGAAGGGCTGCAAGTAAGAAAGGGAGGATTAGTGTGAGAGCAAAGTGGGTTTGCCGCTTCCCATATTCGAATGACTAATAGTAATAATCTCTCAAAAATCTTTAAAAATCCTTCTCTAACTAGTCTGTTTTTCTAAATTTCATCCTTTGTGATTGGTATACATTCAATAAGGGATCATGGCTTTTACCTGGATTCACATCAGTGTACTTCATGCCCTTGATATTTTGTACATGCAGTGTATGGGGCTTATCTAAAAGCAGGTTTTACACAGCGCTTTACAAAAAAAAGGCATAAAAACAAGGAATAGTAATATACATAAAGTTCATAAAAATTGGGAAACAAAATTAAAAAACACAAAAAGTGGACAAAATCAAAAACAGTGCATTCAAAGTGGCATAGCTGGCAAAATCTGATTTGCAGCCATGCCCAGTTAATGCATCCTGGTATGATCGCATGATAGAAGTCGCATTGAAAAGACAAGTGAAACCACAGCACTTTAGTCTGGAGTCCAGACTAGATAGGGTAGACAGTTGAGCCCGAGGATCACAGATTGAAAAGGTCTACTAGAGACACTGACTTACTAAAACTTTAAAAAAGGACAATAACTAAGATTTGTACTGGCCATCAGCACAAAATGACCATAAAATATGTCCGTTAAACACCCCACCCACTGGAATTAGACTTGTGTAAGAGGAATTAAAGTCCATCAGTGTTGCAATTCCCACTGCTCACCAGTAGAGGTCGATAAAGACCATAAGATTCCCTTATGCCCCTTTAACACAGCAGAAAAGTTGCTGTGGTGAAATCAGAGAGATGAGGACACTCACCAAGGGGAAAGCAGCGTACTCCCTGGAGTAGGGTCTGTCCCAGGTGGAGGAGGAGATGCATGCCAGGGAGTGAGGGGACATCTGCGCACACACACACACACGTGAGAACCTCAGATGGTAGCACAGGCTGCATGTCACAGCTCTTTATCAGTTATAATGCATTTATTTTAATGCAGTTATTTAATGCACTTAATACATGATCACACATGAATCGAGCCAGCGGTGTACCTTGAGCGGGTTGATGCGGGAGTCCATCCTGCCCTCCTCGATGTCTGCGATCTCCTGTCTGATTCCCAGCAGCGCGTCACAGAATCGGTCCATTTCGGCCTTGTCCTCCGATTCGGTGGGTTCGATCATCAGAGTTCCAGCCACGGGCCACGACATGGTGGGGGCGTGGAAACCTGGACGCCCAGGACAGAAATCCCAATCAACTTTCTTTTGTTCTGGACATTATAACCGCATGGTACTAACATTGCCAGGGCTCAATCACACTGGAACCTACCATGCTAAAAACCTATACACCCTCGGTACTGAGGCACGTTGGATAAAAGCATGACGAGTGGCCAGAAGGACATAATTGGAAGTTTGAGTGAAAGAGATGTATATATCAAATAAAAGCTAGTATTGCAAGTATCTCTGTGCACATTCATGTGATTACATTCTCATTAACAAAAGATATTTACGACAATTTTTGTTGTAGCTCTCCTGTAAAGTTTGTCAAAGCCTACTTACGCCCCTCTGGCTCCAAGCCCTTGACATATATTCTGTATTGTAATTAAGGAGTAATGCGGCTATTCAGCTCACCATAGTCCTGCAGCCTCTTCGCCACGTCAACTGCCTCAATGTTTGCAGTCTTCTTGAATGGCCTCACATCCAGAATAAACTCATGTGCCACAAAGCCTGTTGAGACCCAAACAATAAAAATCAGGGAGAACAACATTTTAGTTCTGTCATGAGTCGATTGATTACACGGTTGCTTTCAATGCTTGCAGTGCCTCACCTTTCCTGCCCCTGAAGAGGACCTTGTAGTGTCCCTCCAGCCTCTTGGCCATGTAGTTGGCATTGAGGATGGCCACCTCTGTAGCATGAAGCAGTCCCTTGGATCCCATCATCTACACAGCGCCACACATGAACAGGGGAAAGTGGTATTATTCCGATTTTGCACTATTCCAGTGGAGAGTTTTAATCTAAAATGAGATTATCCGACATTTGAAAAGTCGGAGAAGTGAGAAGTGTTGCTGGCATGAAAAGTTATCTTAAGCTTAAAAAATTTTTTTCTGTACTTCAAGACCATCAGTAGTAAACAGTTTTTTTCCCAATTTGAGATGGACTGTAGGCTTGACGTCACACGATCAATTAAAATGCAACGCTGTTCATTTCCCCAGCTGATTCAACCGTCTCTCTACTATAGGCTATAACACTGTTTGCATGCATCTTGGGGCTTCCCATTCGCTTTTGTCGGCCAAGTCACCATCCGATGCGCCTCACATGGAAAATAAACTTCCAGGATCATCATTCATTCTTCATTCACCCATTCTAGGTGTCATGTCTAACACGTCACGGAGGACACATGAACGCATTCTGACTATGTAGTCTTCTCTTGACACCAACACATCAGCCATCAATACCACAGAGGAGCTCTGCTGACCTTGATGTAGGCCCAGGAGATGGGCAGGATGGCGCTGGAGCCCCAGGGCGCGGCGCTGATGG
The DNA here is from genome assembly GCA_900312565.1 of Beryx splendens. Lineage (NCBI taxonomy): Eukaryota > Metazoa > Chordata > Actinopteri > Beryciformes > Berycidae > Beryx > Beryx splendens. Next base: position 73 of record OMOV01099425.1, on the reverse strand, counting down.
TGCCCAGAGAGCTGCTGCTGTTCACCGACTGCATGGGAACCACCGGGTGGGTGGGCAGGAACGGGGCGAGGTG
>OMOV01099410.1:0-12814 GCA_900312565.1 Beryx splendens | reverse complement strand
CTCTCCACCTCCATGACCTCGCCAGCACTGTCAGGAGGGGGAGGAGGCGGCGGTGGCGAGCCTGGGGGAGGAGGCGGAGGCGGGGGGTAGTCGGAAGGTGGAGGCGGGTTTTCAGGAAGAGGTGGCTGGGAGGCGGACCAGAATGGTGAAGTGTTGGGCTGAGGAGGGGCAGGTGGGGCAACAGCGGCAAAACTAGATGCTCCTGTTGAAATAAAAAGCCAGTAAGGCATGATGTTATTAAGGAGAGCATTTTGTCAAAGTAGTTTGTGTCTAATAACGCATGGGAATTCATGACTAAGGAATACCGGCATCAATACCACAGTAATTCAATACAGGCCTGTCAAGTTCTTACAATTTTAAGTCACACTTAATAGGCAGGCTATCTACCAGACTGACCTGTGATCCCAGCAGTGGGTGCAGATGCGGGTTTGGCATCTCCTTGGCTGGATGTCTGCGTCTGGGAGACTTGGCCGTCCTTGACCTCCTCTTCCTTTTCATCCTCTGCTGGGAAATCCCACTGGGAAGCACTGGTCCGGTCGTTCACATAGAAATACCGCCTGTGCTCTCTAAAAAGTGGGACAACAGAGATAGAAGGCAAGAGTCTCAACAGCTGGCCTTGTAGCTGGCTGAGTGGCATGATACCCTGGGACAGTGGGGGCGAGGGAGTGGACAAAATGGCCACATTGAGGGGCGGTAATGTTGGTCTGGACAGCCACTTTAGCCATCCAGGAGACCGGCCGAATTGGGAGTGATTATGGACGTGGATAGGGAACCCACCTTGCTCTCAAAAAACAAATAAATGAAAAACAAATCATCTTTAGGTCCTGAAAGTCTGCTCAAAAGTAGCATTCAGCTCACACCACGGTTGTCAGAAATGTTCCATGTTTTAGACAACCATTCCCTCCCAGACACAGGAAGACGCCAGGGGGAAAGCATCATCAACAACAACCAAAGACCAGAAAACAACAAGCACACAGTGAACTCTGTTTACATCAGAAAAGTCTAAGAGTTTTCTCTCAATAAAGAAAATAAGAAACAGGAAGACATATGAAATAGAGTTGGTCTGACCTGCTGGATCCCCGTCATCGCTCCGTCTTCACCTTTTATTTGATGCGTGTGACACTCGTCGCTTCCAGGGCGTCACTCTGTGTGTCTGCATTGCATTCGGGGGGCTGTAGTCCTGTAAAGTGCAAGGCTCTCCCACGCAACCAACCTTCCTACCATTACCCCCCCTCCTTTCCACTGACTGGACCCCAGTTCAGTCTACAAACGCCCTCAAAAGCAAGGGCTTAAGTGTCTGTGCTATCGGGACAGGGAGTCCTCTCTGTGGCGGGTCTATTTAACGGGAACCAGGCTGGCCCAGAGTGGATGCTCCCTTATCAGTACAGGCAAGGCAGAGTGCCAGGATTGCATCACAGAAACCTCAGAGTCTGTTTCTGGAATGTATTCTGATCCACTTGGTTAAGCTTCTCCCCAAGTCATGTTACAAAGTCTGCAACCCCGGCACTGAGGGGGGTGTAGTCACACGGTAAGGTTTTTGGGGGACGAGGGAGTTTAGAGATGTGAAAGGTAAGGAGCGCGTACCTGTCCCAGTGGCAGGACCAGCCTTTAGGGGTGGCGTTAAGTTCGTAATGTTTTATGTGTTCGGCAGCTTCCTGCAGCCTGCGGCGAAGATAGACCCCGTTCAGAGCGCCCTCCCTCCAGTCGGCGATCCGCGTCTGAAAGACACAAAGGAGCAAAAGATGCACCGAGAGGTGGGAGAGGAAAGGGGAGGGACGGGAGAGAAGAGTGAGATAAAAGCCCAGAGAGTGGGAAGTGGGAGGATAGAAAGGAGACAGGAGAATAATTACAGCAAGGTTCGAGAATGACACCTTGTGATGGATCATAATGAGAATTTTAAATATTAAATACTACCACATGTCTGTGTGCAAAATGGTATGAAACAAAATTAAGTATTAAATATTTTAGAGGTCGCAGTGGGATGGCTACAACTGGAAGCTAGGATAACTTTGCTTAGAACCTGAACCGTAATCTTCTCACCTCCGTTTGTAGCAGAAGCAACTGAAAGTTTGAGATTGCCTTTTTGTTTATCCCCAGGAACTCCATCTTGCTGGTTAGGGTGTTAGCTAGCTCTCCGATCTGAAACTACAAAAAGGTAAGCATGAAACAGTTGTCTTACAGTTTATTAGGATCATCACCATTATTATCACCATCATTATCACTATTATTATTATTATGCTGCTGTTACCTTGAGCTCCGGTGTTTCCACCTCCTCCTTTACCACAGCTTTTAAAGCAGTTTTCTCCTCTGTGTTGTCCGCTTCATCTTCATCTACTTCTGCAGCCTTCTCTACAACTTTAGATTGTGCTGCAAGACACAAAAGAAGCATTTTAAGTACGCAGGAATATTATCCATACCTAAGAACTATCAAAGCCTGGTTGTTTCTAGTATAGAAAACTCATACATTTTTTCAGTTGATACTTAAGAGTGTGGGTGCATATGTTCTACTTTTCTCTGCAGATTCCCCAACATAATAAACCTGTAATCAAATCAGGATTCTACTCCATCTCACAGGTATTAGGTGCTTTAGAGAAGCAGCTCTGTAAGAGTCGGATTCTGTGTGTTTGTAACACACTATGTGCACTGCTTAGGAGAATTACAGTATTCACCGCTTCGGCCACACAGAGCCCTGCATATAGGATATATATACAGTGTGCGCTCATACACAAGACAGTACCGTAGAAATCAAACAAGCATCAACCAGGTCCAGGCTGATCAATGTACATTCAAATACCAGGAAGTAGCTTGATTTTCTAACTGTTGTGGCTGTGTCAATGCAAGAATTCATGTTTCGTTCATCGATTCTTAGTTACAACACTGTGCTACCACAGCACTTTAAAGTCAATGTAGTTTCACTCGCTCCAATGATGCATACCCCCCACCCCACCCCACCCCACCTAGACAGCCTGCGCTCTTGTAATTATCTGGACTCACCTGTGTCTGTGTTCTCCTGTGTGTCTGACCCTCTACTGTTGGAATCCGGGCTCGCTGCACGGAGGAAGGCAGTCTTCCACCGGGCTTTCTTCAGAGGAAGGCCACGAGACCCAGAGGCTTCCTGGCTCGTCTCAGAACAAGGACTGGAGCCCCCTGCACTCCCATCACCCTCCTCCAGTGCCCGCAGCTCAGCCTGCAGGCCAGAGGTTTGGTTAGAGCTACGTCACACCGACAAAACATTTGCTACTGATTTCAAACACCAATGCTGTGTTTCAACAGTAGTAGATCACAAGAAATGGGTTCATGACCGACTTCTCAGTGTTTCACAAGGACAAAATCACCTCCTCTGCAGCACACAAACCCACCTTTTTCCTCTCCAGAGCCAGTTCCAGCTCCATAGTGTCTTCCTCGGTCTCCTCCTCAGCATCAGAGTTCTCTTCCGACTGATTCTTGCTAGAGAGTTCTTTCTGGACAGTAGGGAGCGCGTCTGTGTCACCCAGAGGGGTAGAGGGGGACCCGGGAAGGTGACAACCTTCCCCGTCAGAGTCCAGACTGTTCTCCTTGTCCTCCAAACCTCCAAGCAACGTTTTCCTCCACTTCTCCTCTGCCTCTTTCACTTCGTAGGGGATAAGAGGACCAAGCAGCGAGGCGGCCACTCCTCGACGCTCCTCCTCTTCGCTTGTGAGAGCTACAACGCTCTCTATAACCTCCTTTAAGACAAGCATATGATGACAGATTAGAACGCTGAATACATTTTCTTTGCGCCATAGAATCAAGTTTATTTCAATTTGTATTAAAACTTGCCTTTGCTTTTGGCTCCTTCTTTGGTGTCGGGGCTGTAACAGATGCAGTGTTTTGCTCCGCCTGATAACCTGGCTGCGTTGTACCATTTCCATTAACAGCAGAGCTACAAAGGAACACACACACCAAGAGATCAGATGCAGGTCCCTTTATTAACTTTACTCTATAGTTGGATTCCTTTACTGGAAAGGGCATCCAGAAAACCAGAAACCAGTGTACCTGGACTTTATAGGTATGGTCTCAATGTCTCTGACTTCAAGGCAAGAGCTATGCACATTTGTGAAACATACTCAGGCTTGAGTAAATGCCTATTATGTAATATGATCGATGCGCTCTTACCTGTTGGCGTACTGCTGCAGGCCTTGCACCTGATCGGCTAGACAGTGAGGTAGCTCCCAGGAGACCTCGTTGGTCAGCGTGTTCCAATAGTAGTAGCAGCCAGAGTTATCATCCCACACCTCCTGCCAGTCTCCCATTTCCACACCCACTGGAATAAGAAGACATAGCTAAGCCACTTAAGCAGAACAAAGATTCATAATGTCATATTTTAACCTCAACCATAGATAACCTGGGGTTACCATTTAAAATTCTTAGAAATGTAGGCTATGCCCTGAATGATTTCTATGAAATTGTAGTAACTTTGAAGGTATAACCTAAACACCTTCCAAACACCGCCATATTGGTTATGGCGAATGGTGAATTTTTCCACTTAAACAGTCACTTTGGGAAGTAACCAAGCAGTACTCTGAAGTTCTTCTCCAATCTAGAATTATTTTTTTAAACCAATATTTAAAAATTAAGTGGCCGGGTCTTTTTCCAACTCAACCAGAAATTGTGGCCAGGGGGATCAATATGATTGTTTCTTTCTCTTATGTACACTAAAATAATGTGACTGCTTTGCTGTATTATAATAGACTCTGCAAAAAAAGCACACCAAATTATTATTATTTTCAACACTGCACAGATAGTTACCTCCAGCTAATGAGTACTGAGTATTGTACTCAAACTTGGCCGTAGTGCCTTGTGGATCCTGTCCCTCATTGGCTGCTGTTTGCTGAGCATTATGTTCAGGTCTTGGCGGGATGGTAGCTGGAACTGAGGGGTTAGATGAGGGATCATCTGAACTTGGCTGAGTGGTAATTGCATCAATTTCCTGTACCAGGGAAGAAGGACATTAGAGATTAATATTTTTTACATTTACATTTCTTAATGCAAGACTAGGCCTAATTTAGTAACCCACCTAAAATCAGTTTTAAAACTTGGAAAACAAAAACCGCAGTCTACTAAATTATTTAGGTTTTTCCTGTCACCTATAACTATCCAAGATTAGGGTAGGCCAACAGATGTTACAATTTCTCCTTTTAGTTTACCACTACACACTGTGCTGCCCTCATAATTTCTCTCCTCCAAACATTTTCACTTAAATGTAGCCTATGATCTCCTCAGTAGCCAAAACATATGGTGGAGGCTGTGTTGCATCATGTTTCTAGTAACGTTATAAAATTTATACCAGATGGCCATGAGTGATTTCTGCAGGTCCTACCATAATAATACAACTCCTACTTGAACCATTTGAGCACTGACTGCATTTGTTGCTCAGTCAGGGTGTGTGTATGCAGCACAGATTGGAAAGGAGGGGTGGAGGCAGGTTTTGATTTACATTCTTCTCATCTTTGCGTCTGCAGGGATGCTATTTTACAAAAATCGTACATAGTATAACTTTAACAACACAGATAAAGATCAACGCTGATGCTTAAGGCAGGAAGCAAATGGTACATACCGCCATGAAGTTGGCCAGTGTACTGTCAATGTCAGCTGACTGGTTGTGTTGAGACTTCACAGGCGGATGGGAGTCTCCAGTGTCCTCGTCGTCACTGTCCTCATAGGCTCCAAGGAGGGACAAGCCCTCTAAAGGTTGAGACAAAACAGTGTTTTGTTCATTCATATGACTATTTCTCCATATATGTGAGCCAAGGAAATACAAACAGCCCCGCCACACACACACATCTTACCTGTGGCCTTTACTGTGGGGGCCTTCATGTTTGTGCTTCTTTCTCTCAAGAATCTGTGTGCATCACCTTCCTGTTCGTCTGTAAATAAAGTTAATCACATCGTTTAGCTTCTATTGTGGCTAAAGGAAGTTAACACATGTATTCAACTATTAGAGGATGGTGAAGAGTAACTTAATGACTCCAAAGCTTTCCATAAAGTAACATAAGCCAACACAGACTTGATAGCTTAGCCTAACGCTACATACAGCCACATATAGCCTATCCCGTTGTCTCCCGCCTTTACAGACAAAGCTAGAAAAAAACCCGTGATTGATGTTTTTCTATCTTTAGGTTAGCTTATTAAGTTGTTCAGCAGCCGTTAGCTATTTCACCTAACAACACACGTAACGTTAACACTACAGAAGCATTTAGCTAGCGAGCTAGCTTAGTATGCTAGCCGATATCCCAAATATCCGTCATGTGTAACATCGTGTGAGCTAGATAGCGTTATTATATATTACGTTATTAATGCACATCCGCGCAAGTTACAGGCGGCTAACCAAGCACACGGCGTTGGGTGAATTTATTGTGAATTTACTTTCTTTTGTAACAGATGGGCCCTTTCTTCCCCACCGCGACACTAGCGTTAGCCTGTCCGCTAGCTAGCAAACCAAGCACTTCGCACGTTACATTTACCTTCTGATCCCGACGCTGCCTCCTCCCTCTCCCCGGCGGTCCCACTGCGGAGCCCGGGCGGTGAAAGCTGTAGTATTGTTCTCCGACCAACCGTTCCTCCTGTGAGACGAGTTTTCTTTCCCATCCCTGCCCGAGGGCCTGCTAAAGTCCGCTGGCGTCTGATCGAGAGGCGGCGGGGGGGGTTCGGTGCTGCCACAAAAGAAGTGATGCACTTCCGGGGTCAAAGGGCGTTCCGTGTTCTGCGGCTGTGTTGTCTAGCAGCAGCTAAGTCGCTAACGAGCGCAGCTTAAAAGCCAGGAGAAAACATCAACAGACAGCCGAGAAGCCAGAGGTGTTTTAATTTTTTGCTACGTTTCTCAGCCTGGCTTTGTGTGCCGACACCTTTTACTTGGCTGTAAATGGTGTTGGACTCTCAGTGAGTGAGTGGTAGCTCAACAGACAAGTCATGGGAGGGTGAAGAAAAACAACTGAGACGCTTCGGAGGGGAGGCACCCACTGATATATATAAGGATCGGACCCACCTCGGGAGCGACAGTCAACGTCCCGAGAGAGCTCAGAGACCAAACTGCCGAGCATCAAGAGCGGATACCGTTACCGGAGACTGGACGACACCATGGGGGGTGTCATGGGACCGGTTCTGCTGTGGGTGCAGGATGTGGCTGCTGTTACTCTCCTCAAAGCCCGTCGGACTTTACTCCAGGCTGCCATCCTTTGTTGTGTGCTACTCCTGCTGCTTTGGGTGTCTGTGTTTCTCTATGGAAGCTTCTATTACTCCTACATGCCAACTGTCAGCTTCTCTACCCCTGTGCACTACTACTACAGGTCTGACTGTGATGCCTCCGAGTCGGCGCTTTGCTCATTCCCCATGGCCAACGTCTCACTCCTGAAGAATGAAAAGGACCAGGTGATGGCTTACGGTCAGCCGTATCGGATATCTGTGGAGCTAGAGATGCCGGAGTCTCCGGTGAACGAACAGCTGGGCATGTTCATGATCAAGATGTCTTGCTACACCAAGGGTGGTAAGACAGTGTCATCGGTGAGACGTTCTGCCATGCTGCATTACCGCTCCAGCCTCCTGCAGACCCTGAGCACCTTGCTGTTCTCTCCTCTGCTGCTGACCGGCATGGCAGAGCAGAAGCAACTCCTAGAAATAGAGCTCTTCTCAGACTACAAGGCGAATGCTTATCAACCCACTGTGGGTGCAGTCATCGAGGTCCAGTCTAAGCGAGTGCAGATCTACTCATCCCAGCTGCGTATCCACGCTTACTTTACTGGAATAAGATATGTGCTGTACAACTTCCCCTTGACCTCTGCAGTGATTGGTGTGGCCAGCAACTTCACCTTCCTCAGTGTCATTGTGCTTTTCAGCTACCTGCAGTTCATATGGGGTGGCCTGTGGCCTCCAGAGCAGCTCAGAATCAGGGTCATGATGGGGGACAACACCCGCTTCAAGCAGAGAAAAGAGGAGGCTCGCAAGCGCTTGGAGACGGCATCGTCACAGAAGCAACCCGAAGCGCCCAGTGTGATTGGCTCTGTGGATGAACCGTCTGATTTTCAGGGAAATCACACGGCACGGAAGCCGTCGTCAAAGAGGCCCTCAGTAGTCCCAGACGCCCCCGAGGCTGCTGAACCAGATACGAGCGGCGAAGGGCCTCGTGACTCTGAGGGTCCCGAGGGGAAGGAGGGCCCAGTCACGGTGTTGGAGGGATGCCAGCTGCCCTACCAGGCTGAATCCACTCTCCGACAGAGACCCGGGCCCTGGATGAGCCTGTGAACCCCGGGGCTGCATGCAGACAGATATCTATAATGCCACTTGTGTGCCCGTTTCTTTCACAGGTGTGAAAGTGATTGGGCAGACTCAAGCAAGTCGTTGGCACAATACAGATGCATGCAAAAATATTCCCTGTCTTGTTTTAGTTTAGGCTTACAGTCCTGTCTTGATAACATGTTTACCTCACTGTAACCTTAAAATGTTTACTCGCTTCTTTTGGCTTGGTGTTTTGTGCCATCTGAGTTACGATGATGCCCACAGCAGGAGGTGTTACATTCCTACTCTCAGTACTCCTTTGCTTGTTCAACAGTCAAGCTATATTGCCAGTAGGCATTTGGCATTATCACCAGGCGTCAACCGTCGAGTTAACACACCCTTTTGAGTCTTTGAGCTGAACCTGCTCATGACAGTGAGGTGGCATTTTCTCACATTAAGACCAGCTTACATTCAGCTGTCAGTGGGTGACGCACACATCCCGACTATCCTCCCATCATAAAAAAAGGCATTGTGACTCAGATTGTGCTTGGTCTGTTTACCTGGTCAAACATCAGTGTTCTTGATCCTGTACTGTTGGATGCAATACAACGTTCTTCCATGTAGCTGCCCTGTAAGGGTGAACGTGCAAAACCAAGTTTTTGACTGCGTTTTGCATCCTTCGAAGCCGTTCCGCACCCATTTAGACGATGGACATAAACATGCCTCATGACACTTTCTCCCAGAGGCTCAGTCAGAGCAATTCGATTTGGAAATTTAGCCTGAGAAAGCAGCCTTGTTTTAAATAAGTTCCAAGAAATGTTTTGTGGGTCCAGCCTAAGGGATTCAAGCAATTTGGTGCATTTTCAGTGCATATTCATCTTGCAATTAGATAAGCTCCGCCTTAGTGTTACTTAACTGCCATGGCACATTTAAAGATCCAACATGGTTACAAAGTTGTACTTCATTCCCTGGTATCTTTGCATCCAGTGTCTGTTACTATGTAGTTCTTAACCCTGCTATTTTCTGTTGTGAAAAATGGTGTTCTCTTTTATTGTTTTGTTGTCACAGGGGACTATGAAGGTATTTTAGATAGGTATGTTAGACAATATAGGAATATTATCTTTTCTTAACTTTTAATTATTTAACCCTGAGATACATAGATAAGAAGGTAAGTGAAGTTATTGCTTGGAAAACGATGCCGGTCAATAGACCTAATGAAGTTAAGGTAATGTTGTGTTTTTACCGACACTTCACAGGATTTAAGGTTTCAGCAGGTTTGTGTAAGGCTTTGTGCAAGCTGTACAGGATTTGATACCAAAGATATTGTTAGATAAGACAAGGCAGTGCACTTCTGTGATGTGTCATCTTGTTCTCCGCACTGCAAAATATCATTGTACATGCCTCTGCAGTTAATACAAAAGCCGATGTTATTTATGCATTGATACAAAGCTAATAAATGCTATGAACACATATACTGGTGCACTTCACTTTCTTTTATCTTCATTTCAAGTCTTGGCAACATTTCCCACCTGACAGATAATAACTCAGCTTAAGATATTTTTCTTTGGCTTGTGACACATTGACATTGTGGTGAACAGTTTACTCAAAAAATGATTTTCCCTTTCAGGTTGTTTCATTTGAATAATTATCAGAAGAAGCCTAGAGCCTAGATTTTTGCATTTTACAAGAAAACAATTTTGCAACTCACAAGTTCAAATTTGATATTCTTGAACCCAAGTCAACATGTTAAATCAAATTTTGACATTTTGGGCCAAATCTAGGCGTTAAGTTGAATAGAAGGTGAGCAGGGGGGGCGCTCGAGTAGTCGAGTGGTCTATTCCCTCGCCTCCAACACGGGGCACCCGGGTTCGCGCCCTCGTGTTACCTCCGGCTTGGTCGAGCGTTCCAACAGACACAATTGGCCGTGTCTGCGGGAGGGAAGCCGGATAGGGGTTTATGTCCTGGTCGCTGCACTAGCGCCTCCTCTGGTCGGTCGGGGCGCCTGTTCGGAGGGAGGGGAACGGGAGGGAATAACGTGTTCCACGCGCTACGTCCTTCCGGTGAAACTCCTCGCTATCGGGTGAAAAGAAGCGGCTGTTGGCTCCACGTGTATCGGAGGAAGCACGTGTCAGTCTTAACCCTCCCACCCAGAGGGGGTGGAGCAGCGACCGGGACCGCTTAGCTAGGGGTATAATTGGATAACCAAATCGGGAGAAAAAGGGAATAAAATTACAAAAAAAAGAAGGTGAGCAGGACAGAAGAACGAGACATTGGTGAGAATCAGTTTAATGGTAAGTCAGAATGTGAGTCTGCTGCATGCCGTTGAGAGCGAGACCAGCCCAAGTTACAGTTTCAGATTTACAACACTGCATTTTGCCACCTGAAAGCTGATCGTAACGCCATAAGTAAAACATTAGAATTGAAAATGGAATTAAAATAAAATTAGGAGAAACATAATAATCCAGAGTTTTAGGTAAAATACATCATATACTATGTATGCAATAAGTACATAAAATTTGCAATCTACATGTTGATCATCCCTATAAGAGCGTTAAATAGAAACCCAGCTGATGTGTCGGGGGTCCTGTGATAACATGAACGTGTTTCAATGTGAGTTTTGTGAATAGAAGAATTCACAGTGTAGACAGATTATGCCTGTGCCCCCTTACGAACCTCACAAAACTGCTTTTAGCTCTTTAAAGACAGAACAAATCACAGATCAAAGACAGTTTGCTGCAATCCCGTGACTTGAGGAGGGGTCCACAGTGTACAACCAATGAGGAAATGATAAAATAGACAGATGTCTCTATACAGTCTTTGGACTTGTAGAATTATCTAAGGTCATAACACACAACAAAATAGGTGTCATCTTTTACAGGAAGCTGGATGAAACTGAAACAATTGAAGCTGTGTTTATGCTATAAGAAACACACACATTTCCACACATGTAAAAGCGCTGGTATGCGGCCCATTTAAATCTCACTTTTTGCCATTTCGCTCAAAGGAATGCAAAAAGCCAAAATGATGTATTATGGAACGATAGTTCATCTTGTTTACAGGAGGATTTCTGTTGCGCTGTAGAAGTGGAGTGCTGCATTTTGTTTGTGTTGGTGAGATCGTATTTTATAATCTGTTTCAAATCGGAACCTTTTGGCGATGATATTAAAGCCCATTAGCAGTCTTTATTCAAAGCCACAAGCCCAATCTATCAGATGAATTATGCATTGGTCTGGATAAGGAGTGCACTAATTGACTTCAACCATCCATCATTTGTATTAAAGCCTCACTGTATTTAGCCTCAGCAGGTACAGCTATTATCTCAGAGTCTGCTGTGCTAAGAAATCTTATCATGAGGTCTGTTCTTTTACTCTGAAGTACAAACTCACACGCACTTTTTGAGTTAGTGACATCTCTTCCCTTTTGTTGAATTGATGCTTAGGTTGTGCATCTGTTGACATCAGGATTGTCTCAGGCCAAAGAAATACTTAGGTGACCTGCAGTCATAGTATCAACTAACCATTTAATTAACAAACCTTCAAAAAAAAAGATCTGTTTATCAAATAAAAGTACATACTTGCCAGTATTGTTTGTATTCCAGAGATGTGCTGGTACAATTTCCAAGAAACATGCCATGCAACATGAGATGAAATAATTCAAAACAATTTGACTAATTGACGAGAAAAATCGAAACCATCTCAGACCATAATGGCCTGTTAGTTGACTTAGTGGAATTGTTTTTACGATGACTGTGAAAAAGAATCACAGTTTAAAATGATACTGTTCCTGCAAGACTCGAGCCAAACACAGTTTTAGGAATAGAAAAAAAATAAACTGTCAATTTCCAATGTCAAAACATATTTTATTTGTGATAATATCATTGGATGATCCATCTTTTCCTTTTCACACCGTCCATGTTTTTGTGGCCGACAAACAGCTGTAGCTGCTTCTTGCTTTGTATCTCATGCTGAAGTCCATATCATTGGTTCACCTTATATGGAACAAATACCATCAGGCTGCTATAAGTGTTGCTGTTGAGTGGCGTCCTGCACTGGCGGGCCTTTCCACAGCTGAAGGTCAGCTTGTTCCTCGACCCTGAACGCTCTATTCCTCCACGGGCGGTACTTCCTTGATCTCTGCTGTAGTCTCGCTCGCTGATTTCGACCCATCATCATCCTGCTCATCGTCTGAGCTGTCCGCCCAGCGCCCAACCCTCCTGACGCCCTCGCCCACCACCGGGGCGTTAACACAGGGGTTATGGTCATAGATGACAAGTTTCAACCCCTGCAGGTGGGACAATCCTGGAAAGTGGCGTATTTTGTTCCGGTCCACGTCGATGACTGCAAGAAAGTGCATCTCCAGCAGCACAGGCGGGAACTCTGCCAGCTGGTTCCCAGCGAGCCAGATACTCCGCAGCTCCTCCAGCCCCCCCAGCTCCTTAGGCAAACTCCGAATCTGGTTGTAACCGAGGTGTAGGGTCTTGAGATTGGGGAGCTCGCAAACCACCTTGGGGAACTCAGTGAAGCAGTTAGTCTCCAGCCACAGAGTGTTCAGCTCCTTCAGCTGTCTCAGTTCTCTGGGGAGGCGG
>OMOV01099408.1:0-19275 GCA_900312565.1 Beryx splendens | reverse complement strand
TTTTTTCAATTTATTTTCTTCTTCTGCAATTTCTCTCCTTTTTCTTCCCCCCCCCCCCCCTTCTCTCGCTAACTACTTCCTCCTCCTCCTCCTCCCATCCCCCTCTCTGTCTCGCTCTCCCTTTCTGTCTTTCTTTTGCTCTGGTGTGCACATGCGCTGTGTCTACAGAGCAGCGGTGAGTCACTGTGGGAAATTCCCAGCCCTTCTCTGTGCTAGTCTGGTTTCACAACACAGGTGCTGGAGATGAGATCTAGACTTCATCTATGACATTTGTGTTCCACACAACAGCTGCACAAAGAGCTGCAAAACTGCTCCGATGAAAACTAATCATCACAGAGACTTGCTCTCTCTGTATTTTTTTGTTTTCTACCAGGTACCAAGCAACAGCCAAGCTGACACATTCTGTTGTGCCGTCAGTTGTGCTAGCTCAGTTTGACCTACACTACCAGTCAACAGCTTGGACACACCACATTTGTCTTTATTTTTATTTTCCACATTTTAGAATAATAGTTAAGACATCAAAACTATGAAATAACAGAAATGGAATTATGCAGTGTCCAAAAAAGTTTAAACTATCTTGATTATTTAAAGTAGTCGCCCTTTGCCTTGATGGAAAGGCAAAGGCTTTGGAAAGAAATTCATACATAGGCATCGACTTTCTATTTGTCAAAGAAACAAATTTCAAGCATTTAAGCATAACCCTTTAGATCAAAAAGGCTTTAAGATCATGAAAAACAGTACTTTCAATCAGGTGTCCAAACCTTTGGCTGGTAGTGTATAATTACCGTTTAAATAAATAATCTTTTAAGGTTTTCACTCAAACCTTTTGGCAAATATATAACATACATTTTTGTTACATTTCAAAGATTCTTTAAATTCTCTACTGCATTGGGAAAGCTAAAATATTTCTGATAAAATACCGATAATTACTCAAATACTTCTGATATACGTTGCTTAGCTCTTAAGCCTCTGCCTGAAAAAGCACTGTACGAAAAAAACCAAACGGCTGAGTGCTCTTTACATGCACGTCTCAACAATTATCTGATGTTGTCAATTTGATTCAGGTTATCTGAGGTCAAACCTAGTGGAGTGACTTCAGTTATGATACAGGCATGTCAAACTTCGGTGATGACTAAAGCATACACTTTCAAAAGATCATAATCAATTTTCAACGGGGCGGCTCCACTGAAATCGTGCTTCGACTTTTCAGTATAACAACTCGGATAAGACTTGGAACGCTTGTTTTGCTACAGTGTCACACATGCATCTGTTGAAGAAATGCTTTGAAAACAGCGGTTAGCTTGACCTACCCTTTATGTCGAGATGCACCACTCGTTTCTTCGCTAGGTACTCCAGCGCTGTCAGGACCTGCCAGTGGTAGTGGAGGCTCAGGTCCTCGGGCAGCCGGCCCCGCTCCGCTATCAGCTGGCCCAGGGAGCCTGGAGTAACAGAGGAGGGTCGGGGCCACAGCTAAGTTCATCTGACGATAATATTTACTAATACACACGATCTGACACAGCCACTTTAGGCCTGTGGAGAAACCTGGTTTAGAGAAAAGAGGGGGGTAGGTGACAGTAGGTATGTCACTGGGTTCACCAAGTGGGCCATCTCCCATCATAGATGTTTTGTGGGATTTTTTTTTTGTGTGTGCATCTTTTCTTGCATCCCAGAACCACCCACTACGACACCGCGACACTAATCACAACCATATTCATCTACGCTTCGACGACATTATCCCGACGCTGCACCTAAAACGTGGGTTTACACCACCCACCACATCTCACCCAGCGATTTCCGCCCTCACCCTCCATCTCAGTGGCAACCGGGTAAATGAAATGGCTGACACTTCTGCTGCGCCTACTATCAGAGAGCGGGTGATAACAGAATGCACTGTGTGTCAACGACAGAAGTACGGCTTGTTTACCAGATTTGTGGTCCATCAGGAGGATGACATAAGGCCCCTCTCTGACCACACCAAAGAGTTCCACCACACGGGGAGACTTGAGGGCACTCCACGCACCCACCTCCTCACTGCTGAAACTCTTCAGGGCGATCTGGGAGGAGAGAGCGGAACAAGAGAGTCAGCAATCAGGCGAGAGCACACTTTCGACACCGGAAAGACACAGCAGGAGGTTCCTTTGCGATACCTTTTTGGCAGCGAATCTGAAGCCTGTGTTGACATCTTCAGCACTGTGCACTTCGCCGTAGGAGCCTTCCTTGATGAACTTCGAGAGGAAATACTCCCTCCCCTCCCTGTATTCAGAATCCACAAGTTGAATGTTCTGGATAAGAAAGGAGAAAATCAAGTTAGGTTATTTAAAACGAATCGTCAAGTCGGTTAATTTAAGCCGAGACCCTCAGATGGGTGTGAAATAGAACCTACTTCATTGTAAAAGATGATTCCCTCATTGATGACAGAATTGGTTGCCGATAGCTCCTCCTCCTCCTCCTCCTCCCGCACATCCCGCTCCACGTCTTTGAAAAGGGGGCCTGCATAGCATGGGTCCCCCTGACTGACGTGGTGCCTGAGGCCGGCCACGGCCAGAGTGCAGTTTCCCACACTGCTGAGGGAGGAGTCCGTGTCGCTGTCCTGCCCATAGGAAACGAGGATTGAGAGGGGGCCGCACACCTGGTCGCTCCAACCCAGAGGAGTGCAGCTGGAGCCCCTGCTGTAGATCGGTCGGCTGTACAGAGCAGGGCCCCTGTCCTGCACTTGTGAGCTTTCAACACTGCTGCTGAAAGAAGCGCTGCTGATGCTTCTCCCCCCGAGAGACTCCAACACCTCCTCCTACGAGAGAGATGGGCAAACGGCGAGGCGATCAGACCAGGTGATGCATCGCTTTCATTCTCAGGTGATGACGTTGACCGTGAGAGTTGGCTCAGGGGCTCAACGTTCACGGCCATGAGAGGCAGCTTTGTCTAAATTCAGTGATTCACTTCCACAACACAGGAAGGCTAATGTTTGCACCAGGATGTCTAGAAGTAGACGCTCCGACTGCCTAAGAATGTCGCAATTTATCCTTGAAAATGATTCACAAGGAAAACACTGCAATCCTCATCAGTTTGCTTTAGAATATATGAGTAATAAATATGTCTACTTGCTTCTGCATGGTGGTTCCAATAACATTTTTCCTTTTTTCTACATGAATTGCTGTGGGATGTGAAGAATAGCCAATGTTCCTCTTACCTGGATCTGGACCGGAGAACTTCCGCTCTCTTGTTCTGGGACTCCGGAAGGCACTCGATGTCTCTGACGCTGCTTCTCCCGCTTCCTCTCCTCTTTCTTCTTCTCCTTGCGCTTCTGTCTCTTCCGGGCCTTCTTCCTCGGGGCCGGGGAGCTGCTGGGTTCCTGGATGGAGGCGGTCGTTGGGCATGCCACGTTGTTGTGCTCAGAGGAAAGACTGCAGAAAGAAAGAGCATGGTTAGAAATGTGAATTCCCACTACGGCATGGAGGAATCCAGTACATCCTAAATGGTAAAATAAGATGGCAAAGGTGGAGTGAAATTGTGAAGAATTGTTATGGAGGTAAAGGTAATGTCATACCTGCTGGTGAAGCAGTTGGGGGTGGGAACAAAGGAGCGTTCAGAACAGGATGGGCTAAATTCTTGGGAGTCCTGGGTTTCACCTGGAGAGAGAGAGCAGGTGCCCAATGTTCAATTCTCTGTCTAGGCACAGTTAACCAAGCTTACATGTTATGTTTTAAATGAGTCGACTCGGCCATATACTCACAAACAGCCTGAGCAATGAAGGGCGAGTTCTTCAACATTGGCCCTTGTCCCACTTGCTCTGCAGTCCCTTGTGTCAGCGCCTTCTTTAGACTGGAGGTAAAACAAGACATGTCCACTTTGCTTTCCTTCCCCCCCTCCTCCTCCGCCTCCTGGTCCGGGGTTGGGCAGCTCGGGTGGGATCCCTTCAAGTTAACTTGGGACGACCCGGAGAATGGTGCGGTCGAGTTGAAAATCCTCTGCATCACCGCCATTTCATCCACTGGAGGTAGAAACAGACAGAACACTATAAGCAGTCAACGTATATACGATGACAACCCGACGACTTTATACGTCTATTCCTCTCGGCACGACCTGTGTGTGATCGCACGCGCTCGTTGTTGAAGAGCAGGAGCAGTTTCTTGTCATTTCCAGGGCCACCAATAGTAATCAAACAAGGCAGAACAGTTTATTAACTTGAGCTAACAACTGAACTTTGCACCCATTTAAAATGGAACAAAGGCAGGTTTTGTGTTGCAGTGAAATACCAAGAAGCAGATGTCAATCTGCTTCTTTATGGCTTGCTTAACGTGAGACATATTTGAACCTGACAAGGTTAGGATTAGGGATTATGATTGACATATCGAAACTTGATTGTCGGAAATTACTGAGACTAAGTTTGCAGTGGGCAGATGAGGCAGGAAACGCAACCCTGGCCTTGTTTTGACAGTTGCAACTGTGCAGCAACGCACAAGTGCAACGCTTCAGTCAGGAAGTAAACTACAGCCTTATGGAAAAAAGCACATTGGCCTAGGCAAGGCTGAATTTCCAACAAAGTTTCACATGATTAATTCCCAATGGCTTGGAAGATCTAAAAATGAAAACATGCAGTGTATGTCTGTAAAATCGGCGCGTCACACACACTGCTTTAATCTCAACAGTGGTCAAATGCATCAAATGTAGGTAATTAAGGAGGAAGGAGTTAATTGGTTGACAGTAATTGAGAACTCGGGGACTACAGTTGCAGTTTGTTTCATCAGTGTGTCTGTGTTGCACTTGACCCTTTCTGCACAGACAGATTCTTGATAAAGGCCCTATCAGAGTGATACTGAGTACAGCGAGAGTATGACTGCCGAAATATTAGACTCATAATTTCTGCTAATTATATTAAATCCCCTGGAAAACTGACTTCAAACAGAGGCCAACGAATTAATTTTAAATCGTACTTATACTGCCCATATCACAGGAAACTGCGAACATTCAAGCTCTGGTATTGGTTTTCATTACCTTGTGTGCCGACTTCACGCGCTCCAACATACAGTATACCTAGAACAAAGCAATTCAGCTACCACTTCCTTCTGAGGACGCTGCATATGCACCGGTGCTCCAAAAACACACAGCTCACCACCACACCCCAACTGAATTCAAGCAGGGAGGAAGCAGACACAAACCCACTATACGACCACAAAAATAAACACTGAGGGGGGCAGAGACATCTCGACGTACCGACAGAGGCCAGGCTGAGCTGCTGTCTCTCTCCTGGGTGTCCGTTCTAAGTAGCTTGACATCTACAGTGGCAAAACAAGGCACTCGGTTGGTCTAGTCGGTCCTTGCAGATTCTGACTCTCACTAAATGTCTAGGGCTGTGTGTCTGCTTTCCGCCACCGCTCTGCTCGATCCTGGCTCTCTGCCAACTGGGGGAGGAGCTGCGATTGGCTGACACTGACTTATGGGAAATGCATCTCCACTTCCCCATATTCCCCCCTCCCTCCTCTCCCTCCAGCAGTGCTGGTTTACTCGCCCTGCCTCTTCCCTCTAAATGACAGGATAATCTGTTGATCTATGATGTATGAAAAGTGGCCTTTATATCACACTGAACTTCCTCTTATGTTGTGCTCGGAGGCGCGAATCAACTATGAGCTACGGACGATGACAAGAGCGATGTACTTTTTCTGTACTTTAACACCCTATGGCCACACACTTGCACTTGGCCTATCACAGTGCTGTTGGTTTTGTAGAAGAAAAGGTCATGGTTTATCACAACACGTGTTCAAGGTTAAACACCAAACAGATAATGTACAAATAACATATTTGCTAATCAAGTCTAGCCTGAGTAAAACACTGTAGGCCTGTCGTGTTAAATATATTCACAGGCCCATGAACTGGTTGCCAATCAATCTAATCTGATCTAATCTTTTTTATAAGAACTATTTATTTAGTGGTGGCACTCTGTAAAACAGGTTGAGTTTGTGTCTGACCTGTTTCCTCGAGTTGTCATTATTCCCAACCAAGCTCTGTGGTGTAAACAATGGGAACATGGACTGATAACTGACCGATAACAAACTAACTGTGTACACCCACAATACAATTTCAAACTATATTTAAAGAGTTTGCCACCTTTGGTTTGTTCTGACGCCCTGCCCTCTAACGGGCATGTAGCATGCAGTCGGCTCATGTGAGTTTGAATGTTGTCACATGTCAGATTTCTAGTCATAAAAATTAATAATGATAATAACAAAGGTTTTTCTTGAGGACTGCCCACCCAAGTAGGAATCCGAGCTTCCTAATGAGAACTTTTATTATGACAAAACATTTGCCACCAAGTGAACTGGGAGCAAACGATCGAGCTGTGAGTTGAACTGTGAGGAGTCAGAGTGGGAAAAGTTGGTCTTCTATCTCTATCTGGAATAATCTCACTTCCTTTTTTGATTTCCTTTTTAGCAGCATAACAACTTACTCATAAAGGAACCACTACAGGAAATAGGAACCCGAGAACAACACGTCATCGAACTATTAACAAAAAGCAAAATGCAAGTTGCCTATTGGCTCCTCAGTGATAGGGAAATTGCTTATAGAGTGACAAAAACACTTCATCTGCAACATAAATAAATAGTTGCTTTTGTCGCCAATTGATAGTATAATACAACACAATATGATTCGACCAATAGTCAGCTCATGAAAGCTTTGAACACCAGGAGCCTCGTGTATAAAAGACTGCGCAGATTCCATACTGAAAGATGGCGTACTCACAAAACTTGAAAAGTACGTACGCACAGAAATCTCCGCATGTATATAACCGTGCGCACAACAGCTCCTGCGCACCTTTTCCTTTATACATCCCCAGTCGACGTGAACTTGAGCGCGCATGCACGAGCCTCTCACCCCGCCTTGTCTCCTCCCAGAATTAACTATGCAAATGACTATGAATACGCCCCTCATGTCACCTTCTTGTCTAAAACGATGGTGACTGTGCCTGTTTTCAGTGCTTCCCTCTCCAGGTATGTCCAATGTGCTTTTACGCATGCAGTGTTTTTGTAAATAAAAAGTAAAATTGCACGATTGAACTGATTCAAAGATTTTAAAACAAAACCATATAACGTGACGTGTTCGCAGCACTGCCGCTCCAAATGTGGCAATGTGCTTTTCCATTTGTGGCATTTTTTCTTCACTTTTTTTTTTGTTTCACGCACGGGCGGCCTTTCCTTTCTTGCCGTTCAGTCCCGCAGTCACCGCACAGCCTCGGTGGTTTGTGTGAGCAGCTACTACACACAAAATCGTTTGGACATCACACAGTTGTTGTTCCCGGACTTTACTCCGAGTGCATCTGCCCACCCGACACTGCGTGTTCTTCCCGGGAGACATGGATCGGTGCGCCTCGCCTCCTGTGCGCCATGGATCTCTGTGCGCCTCGGCAACTGTACAGTCACCGACGTGCGTTACTAGTCTCCATGTCACATAACAGAGAAAACTGTCCAGTTTACTGGCGATCTTGGTTTTGGCACAGTGAGTAAGGCATGTCATCTGTGGGAAATTAGTTTCACTAGGTTTTCATTGCGCTCAATAAGCCAGACCTACTTGAAGCGAGCCGGAGGAGAGAGAGCATTCACACAAACCAACAGATACCGATATAGAGGATTTAGAGAACAGTGCCTGTATCTATTTCCTACGTGGCTTTTTTCA
The DNA here is from genome assembly GCA_900312565.1 of Beryx splendens. Taxonomy (NCBI): domain Eukaryota; kingdom Metazoa; phylum Chordata; class Actinopteri; order Beryciformes; family Berycidae; genus Beryx; species Beryx splendens. Next base: position 11,610 of record OMOV01099408.1, on the reverse strand, counting down.
TTCATTTAAAACTCTCACATTTAGGACAAGTTCTGTAGAGTGGAAAAAACAGCATTTTCCTCCAGTGCTGGGGGAACTATAAATTGAAAATAATGATGCCAGTTGGGTTTTGGCCTTTCTGATGTTAAACATTATCCACATACTGTAAATAATCAAACTATTATGGCGTATCAGCGGACATAATTATGGTTTTTCACAGACTACTTCATAGACATAGCACAGTAAATGGAGTGAAAACGTTATTTTGAAACATTTGGCGAGTTTCACTACTTTGTAGTTTGCCGTCGCCAACTCACAAAGCCAGGCAGCGCCTGGTCTAGAGTTTGCGGGACAGCCCGCACATTCTCACATCAAGTTCATTTTTATACACCAGCGTACGCAACCTTTTTGAACGTGCACAACGTTTATACAGGAGGCCCCTGGTGTCTGGTAGGTCTTTCCTGGGAAAGAACATCTGGTAACAGTGGTTTGTTTGGAATAAACAGAAAAAGAACTGGGTAGAGAGCATGAGCAGCGGCAGCCACCATGGCTGAACAGACAGAGAAAAGAGTGCCACCTACAGAAACTCAAACTTCATCATCAGAGAATGAAAAGAAAAACTCGTCCTAGAACTGGACACACTGCAAAACTCCACAGCAATGACAGCTTAGCACCACAGATGGAGACAAATTAACAAAACAAAGAGAAGAGGATCTCGCAGATTGCTATTTTGAATCCTCCCCAAACAAACACGCTGCTTGATAATGTACTTCAGTCTGAACAGGCGCTTTCCCTTCAAATGAAAACACATTATGGGGCGCAGGGGAAATCTGCAGTTCATGTTAGGACTATATGTATATGAGACCAAACAAATCAGCCAAACATCGATACAACAACAGGCCACAGCTGAAAGGCACACCAACACCGGCTAATGAATGGCCACCGACTTATGCTGTACACCCACTCAGATTAGTAAAATACCAAAGCCTTTAGTAAGGACAGTTAAGGGGGGCTGAGTCTCCAGTCAGCCCCAGAAAACACACGACACAGCATTCCTGCAGGGAAAGCCGTCTGCCTCTCGGGAACGCGTCCCGGAGCTCGGCTGGAACCAGCGCACTTGTCCAGTGGAATTGGGAAACCATCCACGTGCTGCGCCTGCATCTGTCTGAGTGCTTCTCACGCTCTCTCTCTCTCTCCTCTCACATCTTCCGTCCTTCCTGTTACACTGTCACTACGACTGTGATGAAGGAAGAGGCGCCATCACAGTCTGAAAAGGTGACTGCTGAGCACAAGTCAAAATGGATGCTGCAGAACACAGAACTTTTGGATCAGGGATGCTGGAGAGCAGCCTGGTGCAATAAGTCATCAGCTTTCAATTAGCTAATGAAATCTTGAGGTTTTGTATGTTTTTATCAAGAAAATGTGTGTTTTTCCTCTCGCCGATGGGCCAGTCGTCTCACGAGGAGTACTTCTTGATACTTGCCCCCACAATATTGTATTGCTATGCTGACACCACGCATCAGTATGCTGAGACAACATCAAAGCTGTTGATAAAAATGTATTAAATCAGCAAAAAGAAAAAGGAGAACGAATAGCAGAAGATATGTTTCACTCACTTCTGCCTTCCAAATTCAGACACAAGTCAATACTGCCGAAGACTAAAATGGCTTCCTCATGTTCTCTGCTCACTTCTATTTATTTCTGAATATTTTTGGGGGGGATTTTGAATGACTTTACTAACTAACAGATTGGTATTTTTGCTGTTTTTCATCATATTTTTGTTGTTGTTTGCTAGTGTGTTGTATATTCTTGTTCACTGGCATCACCTCATGCATTTAAAAGTTCCTTTAAAAAACATTTCGGTTGAATCGAAAGATGACGTTTTATCAAATGATGTTCCTCAAATTAAAGATTGCTCAAACGTTTTGTATTTCGAGCTATTACCCTGTGGCTTTTTCCTCATGAATATAATTGAATTTAAGCATTTTACTGGAGAAGTGAAGTGATGTAATAGAGAAGTAAATCATAATATATAACAATATGAAGCAGCTTCTCTTGTCTCCTCCTCTAACGGGGGAGCAGATAAAACGGCACTATGCTTTTTCCCTCGGCCCTTCTGGCTTATGAAGTAGACAATATCATCACAGCTAGTTCTTCGTGTTTTCGCTGCCTGACTTGTGCGAGACATTGTAAACTTGTACTGTGCAGGTGAAACACACAACTGTGTCTGGCCCGTGTCCGAACCCTGCCCACCAGGCGGTGCGGTACCCGCCGATCAGGATGCCTTTTCAGTATACAGAGCATGAATGTTATTCAAATTTCATCTTCCCTTCCGACATCAGGACTGTGAATGCCAGGATATTATGCTGTATACCATGTCTTACATAGTCAACATACTGACATACTAACTTGAAAAATGCCCATAACACCGTGCTTCATGAGTAATAATCAAATCAAAAGTGGAGAAAAACAGCCACACATGGATGGCAGAAACATCAGCATGTGGGACTTGGTATGGTTTTGATCTAGTATGTAAAACTTGTCATGTAGTCCATGTTTTGCATGCTACATTACACTACAGCCTATACTGGTCGGGACTGTGTATGTGCTGAACAGATTTTGGACACTGCCTGCCGCATCTTCTTTCTATTTAGCGGAGAAAAGGAGGGGTGACGTTTGGACTAACAGGACACCCGTGGTTTCTCATCCAAGGCCAAGGATGGACCGGGGCCAGGCCTGCTTAGCTTTAAATGCAGGCCAGGAGTTTGAGTCGGGGCCAAGGAGGCTCCTGCTATCCCACAGCTAGGACTATTTGTGCCCTGCTGAGGAGCAGCAGCACTTACAGGCCCAACATACCTGTCGGCCTAATGCAAACGATCAAAGCTGGTGGGTAGGAGGTGATGGAGGCAGAACACATCAATACTGGACAAATTTCACCTGGACTGAACGATGCTGACAGTGTCCGGGTCAGTTCGGGGCACTGAGTCTAACACAGTCTCTGACAAAAATCACTATAATACATAAATACTGTAGTGTCTGTGGTACGAGTGAGTTTATAGTGACCTTCTCCTATCACTAGAGCATTCCTATAGGACACTGCACAGTCCTGATGTGACATTTGTATGGTGTCCTTCTAAAATATATTTTAGGGTTGTTATTATTATCATATAGGTTAAAGGCTATCTGAGAATTCCCTGTCATATGTCGTTTGGCAAGCAAAAACATCCACCATACACTCACTGAGAAGTGCAAGTTCAAGTGCAATACGAGCTTCTTTTTTCAGCATAGATAGATAAAGCATTGTTTCATTTGTTTCAGTGCACCAGACCATGAAAACATATGTGGGGTTTAGAAAAGTTTGGTCCCCCCCTAACTTTAACACAGTAGGTACCAGCAGCCTGCAGGCTACAGCGGTGCTCTTTGATGTCCGCACAGGTCCCACTGACCGTCCTGCCACAGTGAAATGTCTGCTTTAACAGCGGATATGTCTCGCGCTACTAAAATAATAGCAGAACTTCCTTCTTCTCGACACGGTACAGTCACCGCCATTTCACATCCTAGCCTCATTAAAGATTTAGGCTTATGTGCTTTTTCCTTTCGTTGTGAAGTTAACAACATTAGAAACGCTTCTCTCGGAAGAACGGCGGGAATCGAGAGTAGAAAAGTGTTCACCTGGTAAAATAAAATCAATTTTAAGGCAAATAATAGTTTTTGACTTACCAAGTTCCCAATTAGTAGGCGTCGGCCGGTTGTGCTTACAGCAGTTTCAAGTGAGCCAGAATAAAATATGAAACCTCCGGTTATACATTTCAAAATAAAGGTCTTGCCTTAGCAGATACGCTGCACACTGAGAAAGTAGGCCTAATGTCCACATTGAAGTTAACGAAGCAAAAATGGGGAAACATTTATAATCAGACATTGTGCAAAGTGCAAAAAGTGTACTGTACAAAAAGTGCTTGGTGAGAAAACATATTTCGGTGCTGTAGGTACCTTCATCATTCTGTCTTCATCTGGAATTTTTTTTTTTATCTTAGTTTTAGCATGAAACACAAACCGACATAATGCTATACAATCTTTTAAATTTTTTCACTGATTGTTTTGATACGAGTTTTGGTGTTATTTACACGCCAGCAGTACGCTTACTTAACACATGGCTTCATTCTGAGTGACACATTTTATGCTTTTGTTTTGAAGCCCAAATCGCACCACTTCCTGTCTGTTTCTACCTATCTGCGGCTAGCTTGACGAAGCACATCACATCAAGATGCAGGAAGGAAATGCTCGCGTCATGAGGTGGGTGTGAAAAAAACAAAAAAACATTTCAAGAAACAGTTCTGCATCTCCATTAAAGATGTGAATTAAGACTTCAACAAACGGTACAAATAGCAGACTAAACTACGCTAAGTAGGCTTTACGTGTTTTATAAGCACTGGATTTTATTTACAATACTATAGGCCTATATACTGAGGGGGGGGTCAAGCCATCTCAGTGTAAGACTAAATAAATCCCCTCTAGTCTGTCCATTGACAAATAATAGTAATGTAATATAAAAATATAATCCTAATATTACTTATTATATAATTTCTGTCTTATGTTTTTGTGCACACGAGCAGCGTATAGATGTGTACTATTGTATATGCATTACTTATTCTTTACATAATATACGTACATTATTCAATGTTTTATTATTGAATATTATAATGTCACAGCAGCAACAAACTTGGGACATACAGTGTATGTGACATTGGCATGACTACATACTGACACATGACATGTAGTAAAGTTATTATTACTGCTACTGTTCCACTTTAAAGCCCGTTTTAAACTCTTTTCTACAAAACTGCTGCAAAAAATAAAGTAACTAAGCCAAGCAGAAAAGCATCTTTGTCTGTATCTTTGACAATACAGTCTCTTTAGATTAGATAAAGTCTGTTGAGTACAGTTCATATTGTATCCTGAACATCCCACATGTTTGGCCGTGGTTGCCTGATTATTGATTACTGAAAGATTTAAATGAGTTTAAGACGTGAGGGAAGTTTTCCGACAGCAGCACACATGCTCTCACAGTGAAAGTGTTTTGTTGGTTATGTACTGGTTTGCAGTGTATTACCTAACATAGCTTTTGTCCCATTATTTGTAGCAGGGCGAGGCAAATTCCAATCAGTTGTAATGATTCTGAGGGGTCACATTTGTTCCCAGAGGGGAGCGGTGTCATCCAGGATGCTGTAATGTCACATGCTGCTGTATATGCACAACACAGGAGTGATCATCTGCTGCTTTTTAAGAGAGCTTTGGAGAGTTCGATAATGATATTAGCCATAGATCATGTTCTTCTGGTTTTATTCCTCCCCCTTGATAAAGACAAATGACCCAAATTATTAGTAGTGATCTAACCTTGTCTTCAGGAAGATAAACCAAAGCATCTGACGTCAATGTTGAGCTTTTGTCACTGAAATAATACACGCATTGGTTTTCTTTTCACAGTAATGACGTGATGCTTTATTGATCCCTGTTGGTAAATTCTCTTTTCGCTTTCCCTCCCTGCACAGCAAGGGTCAGGGGTCAGGGGTCAGCTACAGAACAGGGAGGCATTCAGTGTCTTGCTCAAGGACATTTCAGCAGTGTGGATGCTTGTCAATGCCTGAGCCTTGGTTTAAGACTGGTCTTGCTATGCTGCCACGTTGCCCCAAATATTGTGTTATATATCACCATGTGTGGTCTGGCTGTCATCTACTGCTGCTTGTTTTTATCTCCTGCAGGTCAGGACTGTGTAAGTGACCGTGGACTCCAAATAGCTGAGATCAGCAAACAAAAGAAATGGGTTTCCAAAACGAACTTTGTTTCACCTTGTTAGATTCAATGTGTGCACGTAATTTCTGAATTGTAAACCGGAAGTACTTGTATGTATTTCACCTTGTATTTCACCTTGCTAGAAATAAACCAAAGCGTAGGTAATAATTTATCTGTCCATGAACTTATTCTGAATAGAGTTGTTTGTATGTTCAAAGAATGGCCACAAGATGGGGGTCTAAACTACTGATTGAAAGGCATTTCCAGTTCAACACATTCACACCAGTGTTCACATTTACATCTGTGATGTGCCATCTAATATAATTAACTGTGATAATACATATTACCCTGTTTAATGCTCAATCATTTTCCAAATCACTCATTCATATAAGTGTAGCGCATTAGCACTGAATGCACCATCTTCTAGTTGTGTAGAGATCCTATATCTTGTGCTGCATATTATGTTCAGAATAAGTTCTTTAATATTCATTTGTTAGAGAAGTTTTACATTATTTTATTGTGTTGTCATGATTTATCTATGACTGTAGACCCGAGGTTTTCAAAGTGGGAGGCGGGCCTCCCCAGGGGCGCTCCAAACAGTTTCAGGGGAGGCTCAGTGAATAGAAGTGAAAAAATATTAAATTAGTTATCAAACGGATATCACATAGAAAAGCCTAAATGTGTGTGATTTGGTTAAAGAGATAGTTCAGAGATACAGTAGTTTTGGGGAATTTTGCTGTTTTTCCCACTTTCCCAGTCAGAAACAAATAAAAGCCTTCAGAACCTTTTTTATGTATTTGGTGTAGTCTGAAGTTTGTCAAACAGCAATATCAGGCTATCTTGGCTCAATTGTTGAGTGTCTATTGGATCAAATAACATAATCATGATCCCATAAGCGTCCAGGAATTGAGCGAAACTAAGCAAGCTTTGTCTGAGGGGAGGCCCGCAGTCTCAGACTTTGAAAACCCCTGCTGTAGACAATTCCGTTTTGAAGCTGGACATTCATCTGACTGCAGTATGTCCAGGTGTAGACCTGAAGGGAAGAAGACTATTGATCAGGGATGTAATGCCCATTCCCGTTCACATCTATAACACTTCTCATAACTGTGTGATGCTGTCTCTTTTCATGGTAGAAACTGACTAGCACTGTTCAGGAGCCTCTGATGAAAGCCGATGCATTACATCATACCAGTGTAAGAATTTAATTATCCTCGTGGTTTTGCACAGTTTAATTAGTGTGTGTGAACATGAACAACTCTCTCCAAGCCGGAAACCAGAGAGCTAAGATGTAATACTCTGATGTTATTGACATGGAAAGTCTGGAGGCGCTCCATATAGAGAAACCTTTTCCAGATTACATCCGGATATTATCAATCAGTTTTATTGATGCGGATTTTCTTTCGTATTTCAATGGGGTTTTGCCGCAGACAGATTCTTCCAGTCTTAATTGCCACCAGAGGGATTGAGTTCATTGTGAGCATCAATACTGCAAGGATAAGAGATACTTTCATATTTTAGCTGCATCTTCTTCTTCTGCATATTTTGTACTGTCTCCTTGTTTCATCTTAATTTTTGGCCCAGTATCATGTTCAGTGCTGCAGTTGAACTACAAAATGGTTTGCTTGTTCAGACAGACCAGTGAGCATTGATAGAGTAATAATGTAATATCAAGTAGAATAAAGTGGGCGTAACTCCACAGTGTTAATTTACGATAAGCCTTTAACCACATTTAATGTTGTTACTCTTTATTTAGACAGCAGGAATGTGGCAGGACAGGTGGGACATGGAAGAGGAAGCTCTGCCAGGACTTGATCCTACAGGAGAGAACAGAGTCGTCTATCTCTGGGAAACTACCATAGGGATTTATTAGGATACTTAACCACACTTTCATGTGGCACGTATATGATACTCTCTGTGGTTTTGTATGTGGTAACATCTGCAGTACATTGATTTAGCATAAGGCCTGTGGTGCATTACCAGATGTTTGGTTGTCCTGAGATACAGTGGCGTATACCGGGACAAAATACTCTCAGTAGGCTAAAGCACCTACCATGTGAATCCAACATCTCGGGTTCAAAATCAGCTTTTGTTGCGTGAATCCCATCTTGCTTGTCCTCTCTCCCATCCACATAACAGTTGCTTCTTTGATGTTTTTTTCTGCACAGATTTGATAAGAGAAGGAAGCAAATGTCTTATGATTTTATACAGAGGACGGAAACATTTGCGTGGCCTCAAATGTTCTCTGCTGACCGAGGAAAGCTGTTGAAGTGTGTTGGGGGTGAATAACCTACATAGTGGAGATACTGCGGTGGAAATGCTCCTCAGAATGGTTATAAGCCCCTTTTAGCTTGTAGTTCTTCAGGTGGTCAGTGATGCCTGTTTAGACACTCTGTCTTGGTGTTTCAGTCTGAAAAGCCCACCCTCACCCACCCCACCTGCACACCTATGCTCTGATACCTATATCAAGTAACAGAATACCACAAGTGCATGTCCAAGTACCACCAAGTACCAATCGTGGGTACTTGGTCGTAGAGTGGATAAGATCTGAATTCAACACTGCCACAGTCCTAAAACTGCACGACTAAACAGCAGTACGACAGTTTGACTAACAGACTCTCCTGCAGTCCTGCTGGTATTGGTGTTACCACAGCTGCTAAACTGGTCCCCCCAGTTGAATTACCTAGTGATGTAAAGTTTGTCTTCTGTTTTAGATTCGGCACATTTGAACTCACTCAGCATACAGAACAAATGTTTGAGAGGCTGCATTGTAAGGGCAGGGCACTCGTTCTTTGAGGAGCACTTGGTGTCCAGTGTCCAGTTATGAGTGCCTGTACTGGCCTCTGGTTGGGTGGATAACAGAACACAGTCTTTCTCCAGACAGCAATGGTTAGCAACTGCTTGTGTGACTAAAATGAAATGAATATCTATCTACTAATTCCAGGAATCTCTGTCTGTGAGTGTGTGTGTGTTTATCACATATCTCAAGAACCGTTCGTCGGATTGACTTCACACTTGGCGGGTGTGTTGCTGGGGACCCAAGGATGTGCAGTGGCGGATTTGGTGCAATTTGGACACACGACATGTTCAATATTTCTAAACTCTGACTAAACAAGCAAACAGCGAGCCGCTCAGCTCTGAGTGCAGCGGGGGCTGTTTGATATAAACACCGTCACAGCGGGGCGGGGCTTCAGGGCTCTGACTGGCTGAGCGGCTCAAAGGCACGCGCCCCGCTCACTAAACTGCCCAAGAGAGAAGAACGAGCACACACAGCAAGCTCAGTTTAGTCTCACTTGTGAAGTTTCTGTCTGGATTTAATCGTTTTAATTGATATGTTTGTCAATTGATACATTTAAACACACACACACACACATCTATATATCTATATCTATATATCTATATCTATCTATCCATATATATATATATATATATATATAGCTAGTAGGAGTGCAGACAATATCTCTATCTATATATATATTACCAATAGGCTGCAAATTTTCTGTTATCATTTATAATTATCATCCAGAAATAGACAGTACGATTTGATTTAAAACAAAATGATTGTCTCCTTCAATAGTTTTTTTTATACTCCAAATATCTGATCTCTATATATATAAATATACACATATATTTCAAATCAAAGGATTGATATGTTGATAATAATAATAATAATAATAATAACTTCATAATTCACCAAGCTGTGCAGTTTTCCTGTCAAAATGTGCTGGGATAATATGGAAGATAGCCTACTTGGGAATCTTCTCCTGGGTTTTCTGCACTTTCTTACAAATAAAGTATATAAATAAAATAGATACGTTTTGAGCAAATGACATTTTGATGTGGTTGCCAGATGTATGTAGTTGCATTGTCAGCTACACTGTAAAGCTGTCAGTAACGTGACCTGACCAAAGGTAACTTAATCCTCAAAGCTTTGTGAAATATGGAAAATGCAGGCTTCTTCAAACTACACATCTACTATGGATACACAGTTTAAATGCAAAATGAATGCCTTTGGTCACATCTAACCCGTTTACTAGTCTAATTTCTGCTAAATTCACAGGTGATCTTTTATCGTAATAACTTCTTCTTCTTTTGATTTTATTGGTGGTCGGAGCTGACCTGGTGCGGCTGAAGAGATGCGTTCAGAAGGAGCGGGTCGTCGGTGAACCGAACATCACCGGAACAGCTCGTGTTGTCTCAGAGTCGGTCAGAGAAGCTGCTGCTGCGTTCAGAAAATGGCTGACAGATTTTCTAGATTCAACGAAGAGCGTGATTTCCAGGTAATGCTTGTCAGACGACTAATACACTGCATAAAATTTTCTCCTATATTCCGATATATTGGCACACAAACGTGGAATGAAAAAATCCTTACCGGCTGCAGTAAATTACAAGTAGCATCGTAGTGCGTGCAGTTCGCTCGCTAGCGCTGCAAGCTAGCTAGCTGGTTAACTGGGCTAGTAGCTACACTGCGGCGCCTTTGAATTTAACTTTCTTCAGCTCTCCAGAATTAGCAATGCGATTTATTTGACTCAAAGCATGGGTTGAATAGTAACATTGGTCTCCGCATGCTACGTTAACACAGTGTACCTTGCACCAGCAAACTAGACTGGAGCGTCAACTAGCTCGTTAGTGACCTTGGGAGGAAGACTGGTTGTTTATCGACATAAGCTGACGATAGCTAGCTAGCAGCTAGCTACACGTTGGCTAATGTTAGCAAGCACTGGCTGTGTTATTTGTGCTGACAACGATATGCTGTCATAGCGGCAAATGGCTCTGTAAATTAGGGCCAGTGATTTAATGACATGTTTTGAACCTTTTAAGACATCTGGAGCAGGACAACGATGTGCGGAGAACGGCGCGTAGTGGGGCCGAGTTAGCTAACGTTAGCTAACTTTAGATTTCAGTAACATAATTTCGGTCAGTAACGTTACTTGCGTTACCTATTGTTTGTTTCCTATCTATGGTAACTTCTGTTTTTGTAACGTCGTTTAATGTTTTCCCGTTTGCTGTTGTAGTGTTGCCACACTTTTATTTTTGCTGCATGTTGTCTTTCTGGGTTGGAATTACAGTGGAAGTTAAATTTATTTGGAATAGGCAACACAAAATTACATTAAGGCCTCACTGCACATCTAGCTAGATGGCAATTTCAATGGGCAACTGTTACAATTGGCTCTTTCTTTCGCGATAAGTTTAGCATCTCAATAAAATATCAGGATACTCACTATTTATATTCACAATAAGGGTCCATTTTTGCGGAATGATAACATCGTTACTGTAAAATTACATTCATTCAGACTTTACGCACGTTAGTATCACACCTAAGTTAACGTTACTGAACTTCCTCAACCTGTCTCTGGGGTCTGTTTACTTGCCTAGCTGTGCTCCACAACCACATACAACCAAGTTCAAAGAAAGAAGAACATTATTTGCTGAACTACACAGTTAGCTAAATCCCGGCTTTTCACACTGTAAATATGACGATGTTCATCACAGTAATTTTCTCCTGGATCCCTGAGGTGACATTGCCACCACTCTCTACTTGAGCAGCAATCAGGGATACTTTCTATTAATCTGTTTCTCATCTCATGTAGGCTAGGTTGGGTCTTGACAGCTGCCCACTCTCCAACATGGTAGTTAACGGCTAACCCCACCATCTCACACCATAAACGTAATATCCTAAATAACCATGTTAATAATTATGTTGTGCTTTCTTGATGACTATAGGGAGATTCTCTTTTTGCTTGCCCCTTTCCACAGGGAGCTCAGAGGCCAGGGTCGGCTACAGAACAGTGTCCCTGGAGCTAGCAGGGATTCAGAGCTCCCTGTGGAAAGGGGCAAGCAAAA
>OMOV01099403.1:9043-32519 GCA_900312565.1 Beryx splendens | reverse complement strand
AGACACACACAGCGATAGGCACACACTAGCACTCACATGCATACACAAACATGCAAATACCGTGTGTAGCAGCATTCTCTCTTTTGGTCTTTCTCCCTCTCACTCACACACACACGCGCACGCACACGCACACACACATACACACACACACCATCTCTCTCCTTTGCTTCCTCTGCCCTGCAGAATGTTTGATGTGGGTGGCCAGCGCTCAGAGAGGAAGAAGTGGATCCACTGTTTTGAAGGAGTCACAGCCATCATCTTTTGTGTTGCGCTGAGTGCATATGACCTGGTGCTGGCTGAGGATGAGGAGATGGTGAGGAAGAACCACCATATCATTGTCAACATGCTACTGCGTGGAAAATATAACTTAACTGCTTTCATAAATCTGCTCCTGGACATTTTAAGCTTGAGGTGGTCTAGACTGTAAGTTGTTAAAACGCATTAAACATCACACAAACTCTTATTATGGCTGTAATAATCGTGCATTTCAGGTGGTACAATTGGCTCATTAGGCATAAATGGTCCATATAGAGTGGAATTGATGGAGTATAATTATGCAATGAAAGGGAAATGTCCTGAAAGTAAATTTCTTCAAGTGACTTGAACCATTTGACCCCAATTTCTTGAACTGTTGTGTGAATTTAGAGGCGGGACCCAGGAGAGATGTGGTTTAAAGATGCTGTAAAGACCCTCCTCGGCACTATTATTCTTCAATTTCAAATATTAAACAACATTGTCCCCTGGTGGCCGTTCTTGTGTATGCCAGTGATTCTCAACCTTATTCATTTCAAGGACCCCTAATTTAGTACACATTAAGGCCACAGACCCCCATTTGATGAGATTTTGACCCAAATCTGAGAATATTTTTATTGTTAGATTTGGTTTTGTGCAGAATATCTGAATATAGAGAGATAACAGTGGAACTATGATCAAAATTCATTCAGTCATTTTTCTACATTCTCTCATGGTGTTAACTTCTTGTAAATGAAATAATTGTGAAGTTTAACAATTCATCAATTTGTTGGGGACCACCTTGAACCCACTCAGGGACCCCTGGTGGTCCCCGGACCCCACGTTGAGAACCACCGACCTAAGCCATAACCAGGTTTTCCTCTCTCTAGAACCGGATGCATGAGAGCATGAAGCTGTTTGACTCCATCTGCAACAACAAGTGGTTCACCGAGACCTCCATCATCCTGTTCCTCAACAAGAAGGACCTGTTTGAGGAGAAGATTACTCGCAGCCCCCTGTCCATCTGCTTCCCCGAGTATTCAGGTAGGACAGCTTGACTAACACGTCACAACATAGGAAAAACTCACCTGTCCTAAAATTGTTGATAATACCTATTAGGGATGGGACGATATGCTTATCTCACAATACGATTCGATACAACCATGATACGATGTAATAAATAAAAGTTCAATGACAACAAGGTATGACTGCGCAGAATTATGTTTATTTTCAAGCCGCATTCTAGCTTGCAGCGACTTAAAAATGTCATTACAAAGTGCAAATAATATAATTTCGAGAACTTGTGAAAGTGTGATGGGCAAGCCGTCTCATTTGTCATTACTTAAGCAGAATAAAATGTAAAAAATTTTTTTTTAATATATATATATATATTGACCCATCCCTAAAAGATGGTATATCCCACTCAGTCCCATGCTGTATAAGAAGTGGACCTAAATTGTACATCTGATGCTTTTATGTTGTGGCTTAGGGGTTAATCTTTCACGAATGCGTCCCTTCCCTAATACCAACAGCAGACTATACTTTCTCATCTTTCCAAACTTTTTCTGCCCAGGAGCGAACAAGTACGACGAGGCAGCCAGTTACATTCAGACCAAGTTCGAGGACCTGAACAAGAAGAAGGACACCAAGGAGATCTACACCCACTTCACCTGTGCCACTGACACTAAAAACGTGCAGTTTGTCTTTGACGCTGTCACTGACGTCATCATTAAGAACAACCTGAAAGACTGTGGTCTTTTCTAAAGGTAGGCTAGAGGTGGGTGGAAATTTTGTGTGAAGCTTAATTGGAAACTGTATTGAGCTGTGTTTCCACTAGAGTGAAAGATACAGCTGAGCCAAATCCAATCCTCATTGTGTTGGGTACATCAGAAGGGATGGGATGGCTGAGTGTGCTTCAACAAAGCTTTATTGCTCACAGGTTAATTGTCGAATAGAAAGAAGTACCCTCTGTTAAAATGTGGTTCAATGAACTAACCAACACATTACACCTAGAAAGAACTGGGTACATTATTAAAGGGTTTTAGGGTGATTGGTATGGAGATTCCCCTTTTTCTTTTCTCCTTTTTTATTTATTATTTTCCATTTACTTTATTTTCTTCCATACTTAAAAACATGTGAAGCATCACAAATATTTGAAATGAGGACACTTTATTTAATTGTTTCCATGCCATTTAACAACATTTAACATTCAGTTTTGTGTTTAGCAAGTATAATGTAAACTTCTAAGTGATATAATGGCTGAGGATCAGTTTGAGCATGATAAAGTAGGAAACATGAAGTTATTCCCTGTTACATTGGAAACATGGAACAACAGCAACTGCTCTCTATCGTCAATACATTTGTGTTTGCTCTGTTTGTTATCTAAGACCCGTCTTTCCTTCTCATGCAGGACAATGCCCAGTGCACATAGAGACTGCATGAGAGACTGCAACAGCCATGTGATGATTACTGCTTTTCATAATGAAAACCATAACAGACTGAATTCCTAGAGGGGAAGCCTGGCAGAGCAATCACTGATCCCCAACCATCACATTCTCTGTTTCATGTGTTCTTTTTATCTATTTCTGAATGCTCTAGATCAGGGGTTCTCAAACTTTGTTAAACTGAGGGCCTCCGAATAGTTGTTAGGACAAGAACCCTTAAATATTTTCAGCACACTATTAGGCAAACAGACTTCTTATAAATAGATTATTCTCCAGAAATTGAACAAACTGTCCCCATGTTTTTAAAAAAAGAATCTCCATTTTTCCTTTTAGCAAATGTCAGTTTTCCCATGGCCAGGCAACAGGAAAGGTTGTTCAACCATTGAGTAACGGTTGATAGTTCTGTATATTTCCATTGAATGGCAATCATCTGTTTGGCCTCGAGAAGGTTAAGAGTAATTTTCAACTTGGCACTAGTAACGTTAGTTACGTGTCGTAACTCCAGATTCTATGGGTTCCTCAGGGAGCAACCAAACCAAAACAATTGTAGATCACACATTTGTTAAATTTTTCCAGAATTTCTGGATCCCTGGACAGTCCCAAAGACAGTGAATCAATGTATGTCACTGAGCTGCACCTTACACAGTCATCTGAGTTGTTGCGCTGAAAGCGGTATAATATATGTGTTCCCACTTGTACTGCAAAATCTTGAATCTTGCGCTGCTGGTATCCCTAAATAATTTATGACACTCATCTGAGAATCGCTGTTTTAAAATTAGATTTGTATGAAAAAAGCTGTATTATCCGACTGGCTAGAAGTGGGAAGTGATTGATGAAAAAGTAAAACTTATGAGAACAATAACCCATTCTCTCATCATGCCAATTGGTAAATGAAAATACAGCAAAATTAAATTGCTGTTGGTCATTAGTATGCCAAGGACCCCTGGATTTCCCCATACCATAGTTTGAGAACCTCTGGTCTAGATGGTAGATATTTAATTTGATGAGAGTCTCGTTTTTGTATTCAGAGCTCTCAAATTCAGTTTGAATTTTTTATTTTATTTTTTATTTCAGTGTTTTTTTCTCCCTTTGGTTTTGAAATTGAGGTTAGAGAACAGAAAAAATAACTTTTTATAAAAATGCATTACCTTTATGTTAACTAATGTTGGCATTTTATGAACTTTTGATTGCACAGAGCTTATTTTTAGAAGAAACAAACAAGCATGGAGAATGAGAATGGATTAAGGGAAAATTGTTTTTTGTACGATGTTTACACAGAATCAATATCCACAGCTGTACTATACTGCATTGTTCTGCATGACCGTCCATAGATTAGCCTGTATTCCTCACAAACTGAGTAACATTCCTTAAGAAACAAAGCAAACAAAAAATGGTATGTGTCACTTTAAAGATATCTGCAAGATTTTTAAGTGATTATGTCTGTTCGTAACATGAATTGTTCTGTTGTTTCATTCCAAGTCTTTTTATGTATGTTTGTGCCTTGATATCTGTTTACACTTGTTCTTTAGACATGCTAACTTCATAGTGTGAATTAGGGCTATTTCTACTCCAATTCAGTTCACACGACCCGTGATTCAAGACTCACCACAACAATGAGGCAGATAGATGATAGTCGTTCATAAATATTAAGATGCATTAAAGTCATTCACTTGTTAAATGTAAATAAAGTTTTGGTCACTTGATCTTTTATTCTGCAGTGTGGTTTGTCAAAAGATGGTGCTGCTACTCGCACTTCCTACAAGTGTGCACTTATCCTCTATCTAAATAAATGTTAAAAAAAAGAAGCATTTCTTCCAGTACACATGCATACTTCAGTTCTTTATTTTTTAAATCTGTTCAGAGTGGTGGACTAGTGCAGAGTTATGGGACATGGTTTGAGAGAAGGATGCAGCACTTGCGTTGCACTAGAAACCTCACTATGCACCAATAGAGAGCTGTGGTTCATTCCTCACTGCAGCTTACACACAGAAAAATGGAGGGGGTTCAAATTTTTCCAACTTTAAGTAAGCTATAGGTGACAGGCATATACTGTATAGCCTACTTGAATGGATTAAAATGCAGGGTGCTACTGGCACCCAAAGAGGTGGAGTGGTGGAATTCAGGTGAAAATCAGACCCACAGGCAGAAGTGAGTCTCTTGAATGGTTTGCTCATCTGCAAATGAAATGACAACTTTACAAGAGTCCAGTACCATATGCATTGCTAAACGCTCATTAAGAAGAGAATGTCTGTGAATGGACTGCATGCATTGGCACAACAATACATTAAGGATCAGCAGACCATGCTCAGACAGCTCTGGATCGCGTGAAAAGACGTGAACTAGGGGCTGAAGAATGAACTATGGTGCCACGGGAGGTCCTGCTCTCAGACTGAAGGGCTCCACAAGGTGGCGACATGTAAACACCATGACTGCTGTAAATCTAGTCTAATACAATGTATCTCTTTACAAAGCAGTCCACACTTCGTTAACAATAAAAGCAGTCGTATTTTAAACCATGCATTATGATTGATTTATCCAGCCAAATTAGAAGTTTTGGTCTTCCGAGTAATGCAATTATTTATTATTATTGCAATTTATTATAGTCTGTGATCTGCAATATCTATTGACTGGATATTAAATGTTCATTATAACTTGACCATAAAAACATGTTTGGAAAACTGGTACAACCTCATCAGTCATGTCTGTTTTATTGTTAAAGTTGTTGTAAAAACGGTCCAGTCCGTCTCTCTCTTTTTTCCATCAAACTCCAGATGTGGCGTCGCAATAGTACAATGCAGCAGCGTTACAGTAGAACCCGCTGTAATTAAACTAGGAGGTATCTTGTTTCAGCCGGCTTTCTATTGGTTGATAGTAGTGTCGCGCGGCGCTGATTGGCTGCGGAGAAAAGCTCAGCTCGTCAAAGCGGCTGTCAGCGCGCTGCTTGGCCAGATGAGCCGCTGCTCTGAGAGAGAGCAGAGCAGAGAGACCGGGAGACACGTCCACTCTGATAGGCTGTGACTCTGGAGTTAGCCTTCTGCTCGGGGTTCATGTTAAAACAAATGCCAGGGTGAATACCATTATTATTATAACTGTTATTATTAGCTATTATTATTGGCCTACATATTAGGAAGTGTAATAACGGACGAATAAAGTCCATCACTTACCTGATGCCAATTTCTTTCTTTTTTTATTTGCAAGTAATATTAACCGAATCTTCAAATTCACCAAACACACAGACACCCAGGATCAATGGTAAGTCTTTTTTTGTACTTCCATATCATCGAAAACCTTTGTAAATGTATTGTTCAAGGATGAGCCTACCACATCCATGGTCAGCTAACTGAGTGTGCAAATCATTGCTTAGGAGCCTCAACAGAAATATTTTGTGGTTTTACGCACAATGTAAAGTTTTGAACCGAAAGGCTTCTTATTTCTCGTAATCTTAGTTGTGGTTCTGTTCTTGTTGACTTTCTAACTTTCTTGACTGAATCCTGATCGTTGATAGCTTTTGTAAAAGTTGTTGGAAGTGCTTTAATCCCTCAAGACACAGTTTGTGAAACTGACCTGTGCAGGCCAAATGCATGTATACAACTGGGTGAATCACATCTCCCTGGTGTTGTGTGCAGCAGACCAAGAAGATCAGGGCATTGTGAATGGTGCATATGAGTGCGGAGACCCTCAGATAAGTCTCCCTTAGGGGCCAAATGGTTCAGCACCCACAGCTGTGATAACATCACCGCATTGTGACTGGTGTGCTTACTACTCCAACCTGAAGGCTGGCAGAGACACGCATTGCCTGAGCTGAACTAACATGCTATAATTAACTGGAGAAACTGAAAAAGTGTTAGAGGTTAAAGTAAAATATATGTTGAGCTGTTTTGTTTTTTTATTGCAGGCAAGTTTATTTTTTAAGAGTCTACTTTTTAAGGAAGCTTGTTAGAGGAAAGGGTTTATTGTTTCATTTTCACAAAGATTGTGTAGCGTTGATGAAAAATGTTGGGAAAAGATGGAGCATACAGAAAGCGGATTGCATCTCAGGCTTGGATGGTGGTATGATTCACAATTAGTAACACACGCTCCCGTTGTGTAATTCCAAAATGGTGTTGTCATTTCCGGGTTCATAATATGGGCCAATCTCACAACATCCTGTGGTTTACAGGAGTCCAGAGAGGATATGTGCTTCTGCACTCCTCTAAGATTCAGCTCTACTTTGTGCAAACATCCTCTCTAGCTTTAGGAAGCGAGGAGAGTTTCCCTGTATTAAATCTGCATCCTGTTCTCAGAGCTCTGAGCATTTCATAGAGCATACTGCAAGGAATCCTCTCCATAAAGCTGCTCTGAGGTTCGTCAGGAATGCCTGACTTGTTATATGGCCGAACAGCAGAGTGATCTCAGCTGGTAAAAATCTTATTGGCCCAGTTCTGGAAATAACATAGGGAACTGCTCAAGCCTCAGATAGAACACCAGACAGGGCATGTTGGGATGTGTTGGAAGAGGGCCTAACTGCTGCTATTTTCAGTAGTCAACCATATGTTTTTTTTTACCGTAAGTTGTTTTGATAGAAATGCAATTTTAAAATAGACCTTGCAGAAAGCCTGGCTATGTCTCTAACTCTTTGTGTCTCTTTCTCATTGCGTAGCTGTGTCTGGGGGATTCTAATGACTGCCTTCGAGACCATATGCACTACATGATGAGATCCCTACAGGACCTGAAGCAGATGAGCAGACCGAGGCCACTGAGTGAACCGTGCACTCGCTCCTTCGCCAGGACACGACTCTGCCAACAGAAGATGCAGCAAGAGCGGCTCACACGTCTACGCATTTCTGAGGCCAATGAGGCCAGCACCTATGACTCTGCCTGCTGCCTGGCCAGCCCCCTGGAGGAGGAGGAAGAGGAGCAAGGGCATGAGCGGTTGGCACAGTGCTCCCCCAGCAGTGAAAAGAGCCTGGACTTTGACTCCGGCTACTCTGAGGCCTCTTGGCAGGACGAAGGTGTGGTGCTCAGGAGAACCAGAAATGTGCGAGTCTCTTCTTCCGCCTGCCTCCGCACTAACAGGGGACCTTCTGGCCGCATCCGGCCCAAATCCACCTCGGACGCTTGTCTGGAGCGCTGGACCTCATTTGAGGCCAGTGACCCAGAGGACTGGACAACATCACTGCTGAGCCGCAGCAGGAACAGACAGCCTCTGGTTCTGGGAGACAACAGCTTTGCTGACCTTATAAAGAACTGGATGGACCTTCCCGAGTGTCCTGAGCCAGCAGAACTGAAGCCCAGTGCGGGCCGGCGCCTTGCCAAGGACCTTTTGGTCAATATGCGCAGGAAACTGGCAGGGATGTCGAAAAGTGTGGAGGTGAGGCCAAGGCCAGCAGACTCCATCAGGGTCAGCAGGGCTGCAGAGGCTCCCAAACGCATGTCCTGTCCTGTGGGTTTCCAGGCTCTGAAGCCCTTCTTCCATCAGTCCCACACAGGCCTAAATGAAATGGACACTGACTTCTACCAGTTCACTGCTCTCATGAAGACGGGCAGCCGACAACCCATCATATGCAATGACATCATTGGATACATCTGAGTGATGCTATAACTGCGGACTGACCTACAGACTTTTTTTCACAAATTTATATACGGCTATTCTAATTACATAATTGGTTTATGTGTCCACAATGTTAATGCTGTTACAATAAAAGTTTTTGTATTTAAGAAATGTCTTCCTGCCAAAATTTGGACTGTGATAAAAGCCATAAAAATCAAATTATTCAAGCGGCTGTCGGTCATTTTGTTTGTGTGTATATTCATATTTCAAGCTTCATAATCAAGTCCTTCATGATATGTGGTGCTGCAGGGACAGCAGTTACCAATGTAATATTTTCATCATCTGTTGAGTGACTGATTAGCAAGTGAGATCACATAACAAAACTTTCATTACAAGTACTGTTTTTATAAGCTGTTAAAGTGCAGATGTTAATGATGGATATTATATACAAGAATAATGGTCATCAACATCTCAGTCCAATACTGCTTACAAGGTTTGTTAATGGTATGTTGCATAGCAGAAACACAATGAATGCCCTAAAGCTGTGTAACATTAAAACTGGAAATGGGATGAATTTTTACTTGAATATTGTATGCTAATAGATATAAACGGGAGGTTGGGTATAGTCATCATTGTCAAGCATGTACGTAAATGGAACTATTTCAAAGTTTGTGCCATTTGCAGCTTCTGTTCTTATACCCAGAGGGAAGTGAAGTCTAAAATCAGTACACACACAGATTTAACGTGGTTCCTCATTGAAAGAAACATTTATTGCATTGTTGTCCAAACAGGATTCAATCACAAATGACATCATTCATTCACATACCCAATCACAAAGTAATTATAAAAGAAATCTATAAGTAATAGCCGCGATCATTTCAAAACCCTTGCGCAGACTTAACTGAGGATTCTGCATGAAGAGTCAAATGAGGGAGGACTGGGATATTTAAGAGATGACAGCATGTTAATGTGAGGGTCCAAAGTGAAACTCATGGTGAAGTTACGGTTCCTCAGAAAGGAGGCTGTACAGACATGAAAGCCATCCGAGGACAGATGGAGGCCATGTTGATTACTCCACTTCTTCAGCCCAGTGAGCTCATGCCTGGATGGGTCCTTCAGGGAGGGATGGGGAACGTGTGTGTGTGCGTGTTTGGAGCGGGATTTGGACAAGACAGCTGCGCACAGATGGCAAGAGCACCCCAAATCATCAAAACACTGTACCCACTGTGCCAACAGCCTGTTCTCCCTGCAACCCCTCATCATCATGCTCAACCTGACCTGAATTAGACCATGAAACCAGCCCAGCACTGCCCCGGCAGCGCCAGCTTGTCTAATCCATATGGCTTGGCACACATCTCCACAACCTCTTGGCCTGACCTCCCAAAAGCAGAGACGGCCTATATGCAAATCAAAAGGAAAGTTTGCAAACACAACTTCGGCATTTGCCACATCTGGCAAAACTGACGCAGAAAAAAAATACTGAAGTGATTATGGTTTGCCAAGGATAGGATTCACATCACCATATTAGTCTAGGATGGTATGGTACGGTGTGAATAACAGACTAGACTGTGTGAACCAGGATGGTGCTCACAGGTTACAGATAGCAGATCACAGGTCCTTACAAGGCATTTGGCAGCACAGCAGTGGATAGTGAATGATTAAACAACATATCATGCCATGGAATTCTTCATTTTACATTATCAGTGCGGTAGATGTTAAAACCCATTTCATTATGCCAGTAAAATGATATAAAAATATTTGTGGAATGAAAGAAAGAAAAGCAATCGCTGCAGCAGATTGGTCCTGGAGAAGATAATGGCAATATCAAGCTAGGTAAACATGAATGAAAACATCAAAATTGGGTTTTTTTTTTTTATTGATCTGACGTTCCGGGAGTGTTGGGTTGGCTTTGTCAGGTTGAAGCAGTTGCATGTGAAACCTGCTGCTGATGACATCATCACAGCAGGTACCTGATCGGTGGGACTTTCTCACAGTCCTCATCTTCAGCAAACGAGGGGAAGATTTCCAGCATCTGCTTGTGTTGAGGAATCTCTGCCTTGGTCACCAACCTCACCACATCAGACACACTGAAAAAAAACAAAAAAACAATACATTCTTTGTCTGTCTTGGCACACATGTTCAATTACTACATAACAAGGGGGGAAAGTATGGAAAAAAAGCATTAATATTGACTTTACTCAGTAAAAAGTATAACTTATAAGCTTTATGCTAATGGAACCAAATATCCTTTCATCCACTACAAGCATAAAGACGGCGGTCTGGATTGACGTTATTACTCATGCCACAGTACAACGCGCTGAAATATCTTCTTGGAAAGTTTTTACCACCAGTCCCTCTGCACAGGCCCAACACAGGAAGCTTGGGGCAAGGCACAACTGCTCAGGATGTGACTACTGCAGAGGGCATTTATGTGTGGCCTGCTGTCCACATGGCCAGCCCTCTGCCTGATATCCTCTCCCCCTATAGCTTCATCTAACCAGAGCATCAACACCAACACCAGCTCCTCACAGACTTGAGCATCCAAAAACAGTCAAGAAAGACACGCTCACAGACAGTCTAAAGATGGACACAAAGTAGATAAGGGGTGAAAAGCCTCACAGCGAGAATAAAGAGAAGAATGAATAATAATCATAGATTCAGGACAGAAAATAACATATTTAAATCTAGTGAGTAACCTTGTTGAGTTTAGTCTGATTTTTACAATTCTGCCCTTCCTCATGAAACCAAAACATCCCCTGAGGATCCATACCTATGCTCTTACTGAAATTGGCTGATGGGGATAATTCATCGCACGAGACAAGTGAGTCATTTCAAACACCCTTGGGGTTATGAAATGTTGCTTTAATGTGCTGCAGTACTAAACAGAGGGCAAGCCCAAACAGCATGGATCTCTGAGACGCTGAGCGAAAAACTACTTTAACTCTTTCTGCGCTTGTCCTCAACAAACAGAAGGAAACTTGAGGAGGAGTAGCCTGCGTCTCAATCACCAGTGCTCAGTGATGCATGTGGACGTGTCAACAAGCTCTCTCCTCACAGACTCTGAGGAAACACCTCATCCTGCCATTAGCATCTAAATAAACAAAGGGAGGCTGCTTGTTGTGTGTTTATAACACAACTGTTTATTTGTGCATGTGTGCGTGCGTGTATGTGTCAATGTGCACTCACGCTTACCTTTTTTGCCCAGTTGTCTTCGCACCAGAATAGTTTTCTCAAACACAGACATTGTAACAAAGCAAGAGAATTATATCTTTGTTTGACTGGGCATACCTCTGCTTAAGCCTCTCCTTATGATCATAGCCAGCATCGTACAAGAGAGCAGTCCCGTAAAAGAGACAGGTGACCTCCAAGCTGTATTTGTCCTGCACAAAGAGAAGAATTGCATTAAATCTGCAATATAACACAACATAACAAAGCATAAAATGAGATGAGGATGGAGTATTGCCTGTACACATTATGCAGAGGTTATTTCTACAGAGACGGCAGTTCAGGCAGCTCATGTGTGAAGACGACCTGTGGCCTCAAACAACCTCAGCAGCTCAGGAAGCTCTGCAGCGTCTCTACAAACAGTGGCCAGTCAAAGGTTAAAAGAAACCTGGAGCAAATGACTCCACTTGCCAATTTCTTTTCTCTTGCCTCATCAGAACAAACCTCCAGCAAAATCAATCAACCAAAATCTTGCTCAGGGCGATAAGGTCCATGCATAAAACAGACTATGAGTGATGTGTTGAGACATTTCTGTTGCAAATGACCTGCACTGTATGGACTATAAATATAAATACAATGTCCTAGACAGGATACTGTATGTGGTGTGTGAGAGTGTGTGCTCTATATAGTAGGTGTGAATGGTAAGTGTGAAGTGGCCAGTCATTGTAAATAATGGGCATTGTGTGCACAGGAAGAAGCAGAACAGGTTTGGAAAAAAAAAAAATCATGCACAGCCAACAATGCCCAAAAATGAGCACTCAGTAGTGCTGGCTTCAATTACGTCCATAGAGCTGAGAGTAGTCTGTATGTGTGTGTACATGCGTGCATGTGTGTGTGTTCGTGCTGAGTGAGGCTGCACCTTCATATACTGGAGCAGATCTCCCAAGGTCATTTCCTGCTGACCGCCACTTCTGCCTTCAACCAGGAAGTCATCCCACGGGGTGTACTCCTTTCCTGCAACCTGCCGATAGACACAATGCACACACCGCCACATCCGCACGCACGCACACAAAAACACACACACACAAAGTGTTGAGAGATAAAGTACCTAGAAGGCACTTGCTATGAGAGATGGGCAGCAAATGTTCATTTGATCACTGGGTCCATAACGACAGTCATGGAGACTCTCAGACAGAGAGAAGGTTTTGTTTTTCACTATCGTGTTTTAGAGCAGCTGAGGCCAATCAGCAGCCCTCTACAACGCTGGAGTACAGGCCCAAACACAGGCTGCAGGGTCAAGAGGCTGCTTCCTCTGGGAGCATCTAATATATGGATGAGTCTCTTGCTTTGCTCAAGTTTGTTTCCATACTGCGTTTGAATTCCTCACCAGAAATATTGTTACTTTTGGCAGCTATTGTGCAATCATCCTGCAGAAGTAATTTAGCTGGCCAAGTCAATGTAGTGTCAGTGTGCTGTTGGGGCAGGTGATACAAGTACCACCTGAGTAAAGTTGAAGAATGTAGCAATCAGACTTGCAACTCTGTGAATATAAATGTGCTGCTCTAGGCTGTGAAATAACAACGTAGGAATTTTTCCAGACACCTTGCCAGATTGCACATCAAATGGCTGCAGTTATAAGCTTTTAGAGCTGTAGGGGCGATTTTTCCTTCAGCGTTTCCTGTAGCAGTTTGAATCTTCCATTTTATACAGTCACACTGTAAATCCGACCGTGACTCAGACCAGGGGATGAGAGTGGAAACACGTGTATGGCTGTTCTTTAACATGCCCAGTCCATCTACGAATCCAGCCCTACCACCACATCCCCTTTTACTGCTATGTATGCATCAATGGTCTGAATATTCAACAGAGATAAGTTTTCGACCAAGACTGCAGCATGCTAAAGTAAACCAAAAGCAGCAGTTTGCGTGTTGATTTCCATGAATAATCAATGCACAGTAAATTAGCCTGTAGACTGCAGGCTGCAATAGGAACACAATCAGAAAAGGGGCTCTGCTGATATCAGTGACTTATGTTTTTCCATCAATAGCTTGAGTGCTTTTTACCTATCAAGACAAGATGATGAGAACATAGTGATGAGAGGGCAAACAATGAAGTGAAAACACTAGTAACTCTACAAACAGTTAATCCATTTCTTTCTCCTGCCTGCACTGGGCCCACTGTCACCCTATAGCAATGCTGCCTTACACTCCTTGGATCTCATGAGATCAGATTTTGGGACTGGTGACCCCACGGAGGATCAGCTTCCTCTAAATCACTGGTCCTACAGGATCTACCTCCGATCTCTAAACACAAAGACAGAATGCAGAGTCCTAAACCCCACACTGATCCATTTAAACCTCTGCAAACATAAACACTGCTGTTTCTGCTGTCTTGGCCAGATATTGCAGTTGCAGAGCATCACATGACACCATGTGTTTACCATAACATCATAATCCACTGTGTAGGTCTTAAGGGGAATGCATCACCTGACCAGAAATGGGCCAGGATCCCTTACAGATATGTCAAAATATGTCACCTAGTTAGACAGCATTGCTTGCACAGGCGCTGTCTAGAGTGAGGGAGGTTGTGACAGATCAAAACTTGGCCTGAGATGTGAATACCAAAACTCCTGCTAAACCTGGGTCCAATTATCTCTGCTCCAGCAGCCAAGGGGAACAGTCCGACTAGCCCACACTACTCCCACCACTTAAAGGGCTTGGGGTTATGGAGACACACTCGCATGCTTCTCCTCAAGCCTTGCTGGGTGTCTGGGTGTCTGGGTCCCATGTCCCGTTTCCCAGACAATGCACGTCTTGTCTGCAAGATGCACGTCTTACTCCAGGCCAAGTTGGCTTAATTTAAGTTTGCGCAGAGCGAATTATCAGTGCAGGCTCGTACTTTCATTGGCAGACCAGAACTGAGACTCAAGCTTGAAATACTTATGGCACAAAAGAGCATTATGTAAAGCAACAGAAACATCAGTAAAAAGACTATACGATAGACTGCCTTCTTGAGCTTTTCCAGAGAATGGTCCCATGCCAGTGTTTTTCATTAGGGCTTTTGTGTGTAGATGTAGATTTGACACAATGTAAACCAGGCAGGCTATTTTTACTCTACTCCCCTCCCTTCCTCTCCCTCTCATATCTGTCGCACAACTCCAGCAGGAACCTAAAGCCAATCAACTACCCCATCAGTCTGTATGCAGACCAGAGTGACGTCATCCGTTCACCACTCTGGCAGGGCAGAAAAATAAGACTGCTGGAAACCGAGCTGGCTGCTGGAAACAATTACAAAGCTTTTGAAGTTTCCCACATGCCCAACTAACTTTTTGTTATGGAACTTCCATAATAGAAAACAAAAATCTCTGAAAAGCACAAATATTAATTCAGGGTTTTTTTTTGTTTTGTTTTTATCTCAGCGCTACATCTGAGCAAGTTACCAGTGTTGAAACCATTACAGAATCTTTGAATCAGTATTTGTATGCTTTATCCACTCTGGGATCAATAATTTAATAATCCCGGCATTTGTAAGACCATTGTGGTGCAGGTGGACACTGCTTTACCACCCAAAGAGCACTATGGACTAAGGAGTTGTTGTATGGATAGTAATGTATGACATCCTTACCCAGTGATTAATATTGGGTAAGGATGTCCTGAGGTTGGCACTGAGCATCAAAAAACAATAGTTACTGGTAAAATCCTGTAATATATGGATGAGAAGCTGCCTAAAACTGGACTAGAGAAACACAAGATAGTCTCTCCTGTCATTCTGGCTTGAGGAGGCCTAATTTATTTAGTTACTTAATGTTGGACAAGAGTATGCTGTTGTCAAATACTCTACTGTCTCACTGGGGTCTCCAGAGATCCAGAGGCCTGTTTGGACATAAAGCAGCACTGGGAATCAAGACCAAGGTTGCTGAGAACCAAAGGATCCTGCTGAACTGAGCTGTGTTTGACTTAAAAGGATGAGGATCAGACAAACTGCCACTTCATGGGCCTGAGAGGGATAAAGTCGCAGTGGCGGACATACAAGTTTATATTCTGTCTACTCTGTTGTTGGAGGACAGCCAAAACTCTCATCTGCTGTCCACATATGACAGTAGGCATTATAAATGTGGCTCTGAACTTCTCCTAAAACATAATCCAATTGGGCTTGCCAAAACAATAAAGAAATACCATGACATTTATACATTTGGTCTGCTGTTCTCTTCACCACTGCACCTGTCATATTTTTAGGCCCGTGACAGCAGGCACTCTAAGGATCGCAGTGTCGGTCAACTGGTTGGCCGCTCTGTTCACCACTTTTGGTCACATGGGTGAAAGTGTGCCGCAGGGAGTTAGATTGCAGTATCGGGAAACCCGAGTTCGATTCCCGGCAGTGAAGCTTCCAAAAAATTCAATGTCGCCAGGCTGTTAGACTCTCAGTCTTATTCATTGACACTTCAGATAATCAAGAACTGGTTCTTCTGAATGTTTGCAGCCCTAATGGAAAATGATCCGTAGCAAGTAGCTGTAAAGTTACAGCTATAAACAAATAATACATTTTTATATTTCTTTACTCAGAAGGATTGCTAACGGTGCTAACAAGCCACTTCTTGGATGTATGTCAATTTACAAACTTTGCTTTGTACATATTTGAACAAGTGACCATATTCTTCATTATAGTTTCAAATAGGTCAACACATCCACGTCCTCTTTCAGTGTTTCCACTAATGACAACTGGCCTTGCATGCGTGGAACATTAAAAGGCGTCTCTACCGAACCGTCTGTCAGAGCTAGTTCCCCACAGCTGACGTGCTGCCAATACGCACTTCAGGCTGCTTCCTCTCTGCCGACAGGAAGCCGGCGCTCACTCTCCTGCTCTTCCTGAAAAACGGCAGAGCTTAGGCAGTAGTTGCTTCCAGATAAAAATAACTAACCTAACCTAACCTAAAATTAGCCATTATTGTCTAAAGATACACACACACCCATGCATACACACAAATAATGGAGTTGTATTTATTGATTTATTTTTATTCTGGATTGTCACCTAGCTAATCAATCCCCCAAAGGATATTTATTGTTTATTGTTAAGAGATATGTAATGTTATTAAAAGTGTATTACAACTAAATTCTATCATTATTAGTATTGTTCTGTATTCAAGAGAATTCGGAGATATAGGACTGTTAACAACTGTTCATCATCACAGGAACTGATTAACAACAACACACTCTTATGATGACAAGGCCTACTGATTAATGGAACCCAAAAATAGATGCCTCTGACCGCAGATATAAATGTTAACTGAAAATAGGCCAGGACAGGACGTTGAGAGGGCATGGGAACGTACGGGAAGCCTGAGGAAGTTCAGCCATTGAGTCCAGTGAACCTGGCTCCCTGGCTGATAAGGAGGTAGAATGAATCCCGGTCTCATTCTCTGTCAGGGAGCACAGTCGTGCTGCCCGTTTTGCCCAGACCACTGTGGCTGGAGTGTAATCACGATGCAAGGGTGCGATCTTGCCCTTTAACACAATGGAGCATTCTGGGAGACAGGAAGCTGGGATCAGAGGGCAAACCCTGATAAGTCCTCCTCGCTGCAGCACGCTACAAGAAATGGCGATTTCACACTCCTGCCTCAGCTACATAATCTGGCCAGGATCCCAACAGTGGAAACACTTTTATAACACACAGTGGCTAGAGGGCTGTTTCTTCAAAGGCAACCGTTTTCCTTTGGAGGGCCTCAAAGAGAGGCAGATGGAGCGGGATCTGTGTGGTCTTAGATCACATTTTGATCTTAATTCCTCAGCTTCAACTTCTCTTTCTTTATGCAGACAATCCATCTGGTAACTTTTCGCTGAGGTCTCATTTCTTAGTTTAGTCCTATACTGTGCTTAACAGTCAAGCAGCATTTACTAACTAAAACCTATGGCAGTGACTTTGCTGTGCAATGCATGCAGGCAAGCACCATGCAATTATTTCAAGTGTGTTGGTAGAAAGCAAAATGGTGGATACAATATAGAAATCAGACTTTTTAAAGCAGTTAGTGTTTGTGATTATTTTTCACTGGGTTGAAAGTAGTCTAGGATACAATATACCTTATATAATGCTACACTAATGATATATTTAAAGAGCAGTATTGTTCCTTTAACTCCCTTTAACATTCTGTAATATGAATAAGATGTGTATATCTATTGTGTGATTCAGATGGTTTTACTAAACAGTAGTCACAAGAGACAGGTGTTTCCAACAGAATTTACATTACATAAAGGCTTAGATAACATTTAGATAAACAATATTCTCACAGTATTCTCACAAAATCCAGGAAATACCTTTCGTCTTTCCACTGACCACTGCATTGACTGGCAAACATAAGTGGACGATCAATTTCCTCTTTTCCCTATTGACTATATCATTGCAGTATTAAAAAGCCTCCACTGACGTCACTCCTACAGCACAGAGCCAGTGGTGATATGTCAGTGATGCAGCCAATAACCGCTCGACATCACTGACAGGCCGTGGCTGTAAACGGTCAGCGAGGTCACCAGATTGCTCCTGGACATTTTAACATGTCCAAAACTGGAACTGCTTGTTGGATAATGAATTGAAAACCTACACTGTTTGTAATATCATATGTGAAGTGGATTTACCCTTTAACCCATTACCCAAAAAGCAGCAAACCTACATCTTCTGGTGCATTTTTGTTAATGTTTTGACTGTATGGCCCCTTTACACAGAGACAACAGTACTGTCATGTAAAACGTGCCCTTTGTCTGTATTGGGAAAGTCATCTGCTAACTGATCAATATTGATCATCATTCTTTGGACTGCTGTGAAGACAGATGGCTGGGCCTAAAACCCTCCACCTCCAACGGCTCAACCCTGTCTACTGCAAATATCAATGAGTCAGCCTGGCACCCAAGGGACTAGACGGGATACTAGTCTTACATACTGCCAATGCAAGAGAGATATTAAAAGGTAGCAAAGATGCTAAGGATTTTAGATTATCCACAATAAATTGTTACATTATACAGGGTCTGGGTAGAGGAGGAACCACAGAGGGAGTGGCAGCTGAGCCGTAAGCAAGTACTTCTCAAGAGAGTGCTGAGGTTGACACACAGACTAAAAGCTGCCCGTTCCTTTTGAAAGGCCTCCATTGACGTGTAAAACAGCAAACAGAATCTCAAAGTGATTGTCTTTCAAATGAGAAGATAACAGCACTCCACCTGACTGAAATGACCTGGGGCATAAGGACTGAGTCAATAAAACCCTCCCCTTACAAATGGGCCACTGGCATGTTTGAGCCTGTAGAGACACTGTAGAGAGCAAATGGCTGAGACAGACTCACTGCTATAAAGCAGTGAATTATCATCAAAGTGCTTCAAAGTGATTTACCCTGATGATCACAACGAAAGGCCTTTAATTATGATAATCAGTGGTGCAGTGTTATCCCTATATTCATCACCCACATTTATAATGTATGCAGTTACACATTATTTATGCAAAATGGGTGAGAGGCTAATCCATATTTTAGGATAGAATGATACATTGATATAACACAGAAAGTGAGATCCTGTATAGCATGAGGCATGAGCATGATCAAGATGCTGCCAGAGTTTGTGGTTCGATTCCCATTGGAGCCACCCATGCTAAAAAATGTGTTCATGTGGTAGTGGAAGGCTATTTGGATAAAAGTGTCTTTATTGTCACTAAATTGTATTTGTAAATGCAACATGATAACGCAGTCACAATAAAGAGATAATCTCTGCAAATGCCTAATTCAATGGTATCAGCTGAACAGCAGCTTAAACTATACACAGTAGCCTTTGGTGCTACAACCCAGTTTGTAGCATTGATCAGCTCCTGTAACAACCAAAGGTCACACTCTTTGGATGCATCATGTAATGCGTGACGGAATGATGTAACCCATCCATGTATTGGCACAGGAGCCTGACTGTTATTGATATCTGCAGTTCAATATGATGTTCAACTCTTGTAAATAGTTGTGCACTTCAAGCATATCTGATGTTGGACGCACACTCAAATAATGCAGTATGTCATCTGATTGGTTGCTACATTGATTCCTGAGACTGAGAAACATGAGACAGCTAACAATGTTGGCACAAGGACAGAGGGTTGGATTTTGAACTGCATCTAGCCAAATACACCGGAGGAAATATTCCTTGCTTTAGAAATAGCAATAGCAAGGAACTGTATTGAAACATCGCAATTACTTTAATAGGGAGGAAATGACTGGGTTGGAGCGGCAGTGAGCAGCAGTGTGTTGGTATAAATACCCAGGAGTCCATGAGGTGAGGAGAGGAAACGTTAATCACCCATGTCTGATTGCTCTGGTTGCCACTTCAGAGTGGCAAGTGAAATAGCCATGTAACCACCAGACAGGGTTTGGGGTTCAAGGCGTCAAGACCGTTGACAAGACATGAAGGAAAGGGAGAGGAGAAAAGAAGGAGGGAGTAAAAAGAGGCAGATGATGCAAAACAAAATGTTGGAATTATGGAGGGAAAAAAAGAGAAAAATATGACCACAAGGCTGTTTTACGGCAAGCTTAAACCAACTTATCTTAAGTCTTACTACTTAAATTCCTTCCCTGTGGCAGGTCAAGCCACACCATACCAAACCAGACCAGGCAGGAAATGAGGGAATCCACTGAGACCCGGGTGACACAACACAGGAAGTCGACTTTGGGAAAACTCCTGACCTGACAGGCGGTGCCTGCCTCCCTGCTCTATTAACAAGGAACCTGGGGATCACTGAAGCCTGTGTCGGGGTCAGGTCACCCCAAAACAACAGAAATGGTATCATGAAAAGCACACTGTAACGACACTGAAGAGAAATCAATTATATACAAAGGGAAACGTCACCATCAATGAAGAGAACAAGGTATTTAGAATAGTTGTAAAACAGAATCAATAAAATGGTCCTCCTAGTTTGGCTTTTCTTTCCTTTTCTTTTCTTTTCTAGACACACACACCTGTGCCAGAATTCTGAGACTGTGTGTGTTTACTGTGTGTGTTTGTATCCGTTTAAGTCTCAAAGCAACAAAATGATTTCCTGCATTATAGAATGTCTTGCAACTGTTTTGGTCAGTAGAAACAATTTCCAAAGTGTATTGTGTTGTCTCCTCTGCCACTTTGTTTTCCCACTGACATAATTCCCACCTAGAAGTTCATCACTGTATTTTTGTGTAGTGATAATCTCAGGCCATGATTGGCTGACAGTAGCAACTGCAACTCTCCAGATTCAAACGCTGCAAAGCTGCTTTATGGACAGATTTAACGATTTGTTTAGGGACGAGTGCCAATTGAGAACAAGTCAATTTATGGTGCATCATCTGGAGCTGTAAATGTGAGTGGAATCAGGTTAACTGCATTTTAAATCTTTAAATCTAATCACACAATAAAATCTCATTTGGATTTGGAAGTGTCTTCATTAAACATTCTTGACAACATTCCTACTGTATATAAATACAGGAAACTCAGGGCGCCCTGCCCTCCAACAAAAAATATTTTAGAGGCTGTGATTGGGCCTAATGACCCCAAAATGTCTGTTCATGGTCAAAACAAGAAACAAACACACAACTTGGTCAAACTAAGGCATGTTCTCAAGTTGATCAGGATCAAATAGAATGCCTCTATATGGACGTTATAACATGTTTCCCATGTCTCCCTTGACATTTTTGTTTTTACATCATAAATCAATCACTGATACACAAGGCCATGCCTCATTCTCTGGAAATTGAGGCAACATCACTATTTTACTGGTTAAACAGTTTGACGCCACATAAAATACATGAGAAATACTCATTAGGACCCATTAATACCCCCAGCAACCACAGCTAGCTGACCTACTCAAGCTTTTCCAGTGCCTTTATGAGCGCATTCATGTGGCTTTTAAGAGCAGTAAAACATTAATTTATTTCTATTTCCATTACAGAACCAACACATGCATTTGTGGTTAATCAGCGCCCAAACAGACACATTTCACATATGCAGCATTGCAATCCCATTTGCAGTCTGTATTTTCTACTGCACCTTCTGTCCTCATGGCTTGTCTGCCATGTTAGTTAAAAGCAGAGGATGCCTGACACTGTGATGAGTCAGTCTTATCTGTAGGCGTCACGGACCACCTGTGACATTATTACACTGTGAGTGAGCGAGCCAAGCTGGGACCCTTTGAGGTAACAGTTTCAGAGTGTGTGTGGGTGTGTGTTGATGTGTGTGAATACAGAGAGAAAGAAAGAAAGAAAGAAAGAAAGAAAGAAAGAAAGAAAGAAAGAAAGAAAGAAAGAAAGAAAGAAAGAAAGAAAGAAAGAAAGAAAGAGAATGCATTTATACTTCAGAGTAAATAAGTAATTTAGTAAGCTCATAACATCTGGAGCAGCAGAGAAACCAGAAGCAGCAATGGATAAGCTCGAAATTAATGTTACTAATAAGAAACCTGCTGCCTGTCTCCTGCCTGCACTGGCGCTTTAATGAGCATGAGGCAGGAGGACAACGATCTCTAATAACTTCCACATGGCACTTCCACCCAGAGTCCTACAGGCCGAACGTCATAAGAGAGGAAGAGGGACAATGTGGGAAAAACAGTGGATGAGAGACAAAGACGGACAGAAAGATGGAAAGCCATACTTTGATGCTTCAGGCTGCCTGAATGAGCTGATCGATAACAAGGAAACAGAGGTCAGGCGTTATACAAAGCAGATCACTGCTGTTTCATGTTTGTGCCTTTAGCTCACTGATTTATTACTAAAAAAACACATGACTGCTTTTGTATGTTATTATCACCCACAAGGAATGAATGTGGATTCAGGCGCTATGTCACACATGGGTGCCACAGTTATGCAATGTGTGTCTGTGTCTGAGAAAAAATACACAGCAAATTTCTCCTGAATCCTGAAAAATAAGTACTATTTTTTCTTACAATAAAAAAATCCCCCTGCAGAAAACAGATGTTAAACGTAAGTCAGTGTTCACCAATGTGAAGTGGATGCTTTTCCACTGATTCAAATTGGAAAGAACAGATCAGCTATATTTCTGAAGCGGCTGTGGTTTTGAGAGGCTGCACCGGTTTTCAAGGATGGGACTGCATGAAAATCAACTTAATGACGTAATCGTTTTCATCTGTTTTCAGGTTTATGTAACATTCCACTGAATCTTCCAGATGAGGTACACACACACACACGAGATGAGGTGCACACACAACGCTCAACACAACCAGCTTGTTATCAGAGCACACAGCTGATCGAAACCAATGTCAAAACCAATATAAGATTAATAGTAAAAGCTCTACTCTAATGCTATTTAAACAAAGTAGTATAAAAACAGGTTATAAGAGACTAGCATTTATTAAATTAGGAAGTATCACACAAAGCCAACTTTATTATTTCCTCCTGGAAGAAAAACCACAGTAAAATCATGGGGAAACTCTTGTTAGGTGATTAAAAGCTGTTTCCCACATCCATTAATGCATGTTGTAAAAATAGTCCATTCTGTGGTGTCTGCGGCGCTCATGGTGGGCTGAAAACCAAGTGGAAGAAGGGGCTGAGGAGGAGAACAGCGATGCTGAAAAAGCAGTGTTGCAGATTTCTTGACTGAATTAGCTATTCAATTAGTCAACAAAAATCCTATGATTATTAGTTGACAAAGTAGCTCTTTAACGGGGCTTGCCTTGGACCAAATAGTTTGTAATTGTTGCTCTTTCAGAAACTGTCATACTTTATTGATCCCTGTGAGGCAACTTCATTTCCACATGCCCCCATCCAGGGAGCTCAGCAGTCAGGGTCAGGTGGGAGATGCGGTGTCTTGCTCAGGGACACTCCAGCAGGGCGGATGCTTGCCAACACAGGGGCTTGAACCCTGTTCCCTCTGGGTGAAAGACAGTCTCTCTAACCAATAGGCCAGCCTGTCATTCTCTTGTGATTTCAAGCCTGTGACCCATATGTTTACTGTGTGTGCCCAGTGAGGGGATGTATGGACTGAGGATGATTCAAAAGCGCTGCCAACCAAACCCCCCCCCCCCAGTTTTAAAATTTGGCGAATGGGAAGGCTGCCACTCTGGCTTGTGGGGCCACACACAACAATATACGGGAAAACATATTGGCCTTGCTACA
>OMOV01099391.1:12874-29176 GCA_900312565.1 Beryx splendens | reverse complement strand
TAATCAGTCTCTATTTCCCTGGCCTCCCTTTTTGTCTCTTTTCCTTCTCATATTGGAGGAAACAAATAAACTAATTGTTCAAAGTGGAACATTTTACATCCTGTAGGTTCCTTTTAGCAAGTTTCAGTGAAGGAGTATCTTCCTTAGTATACCTCTTCCCTTTCCCTCTCACTGACCTGGAGGCTGACAGATGTCACTGCTGTTGACAGTTGTGCTCTATTTGGTACCCCACCCTGCCCAGCCAAGCTTAGCCCTCCACTTACCACCCTCCACCCCCAAATCATCATCACTCATCTCAGTGTCACATGGACATGACACCTGTCACTCACAGCGAGGACATGACTGCATCTCTTTTCTATTTTGAATCACCCTTGTCCTGATCATTTCATCTCTGACAGCTTTATTATTATTTACACAGGATAGCACAATAAATTATGGTGAATTTTGCAGATGTTATCTGGGGATTTTAGAAAGCAGAATATTCCACCATTTTTTTCATTACCCATCTGTTCTGAGAAGTTTCATTCTTTCATTAGATTTTTACACAACTTGGTGTTGCTAAGGTTCTCTGTCTTCATCAGATTTCACATTGCAGGATCTTTGTAAAAATCAGAAAAAGTTTTAATGAAAAGCATAGGCATGTCTTGATAACAGAAATGTCAATGACAAAAGTTATGAATCAAGACAAAAGTTACAAATCAGAGCATGACTTTCCAGGACCCAGAACTGAAAAGAAAATTGCAAATCTCCAATTGATTAAAAAAAAAACATTTATATGTAAAATTCTAGTCTTGAATTAGCACTTTTTACTGTATAATAAAGCAATGTGCTCAGATTAATCAAAAACAATTACTCTTGTCTTATTTCTGTCTTTTTTTCCAGCACACGTCCCAACATTTATCAGGAACTGAGTGACATTCAACAATCGCGAATGGCAGAATCTATTGAATACATTAATACGAATGCATCCAATTCTATCTAACCAGCACTTTCTCAAACATGTTTTGGATCTATAAAGATTCATATCCCCTGCAAAACATCAGGGAATGTGACATACTAAGATGCATGCATGCACATACAGTAGAATGCACCCGCCCCACTGAGCTTAGCTTCAGATCTACAGAATCTCATCCTCCAATACATCAGATCTATTTACGCTGTCTGACACAATGCAAGTTGACAATGTAAGCTGTAAGTGTTTATAATTTGCCCTTAGAAGTAGCCAGAGATTCCCTGGTGTTTCTGTGTTGTGATGAAGTAGAAACACGCTGTTTGCCTTTGCCTCACTGATGTCTTCTCCTCTGAATCGTGTCCTCTCCCCTGTACCGTTGGCTGGATAGACGCAGACAGAGCTCAGAAACATGGCATGGATGAGTTTATCTCCGCTAACCCCTGTAGCTTTGACCACGCCTCGCTGTTTGAGATGGTGCAGCGACTCACGTTGGACCACAGGCTCAATGACACCTTCTGCTGCCTGGTGAGTGTCCTTCAACCCATCAGCTTCACCCCATTGTATATTTCCTTCAGTTAACTTGCTTGCTCTTTTATTAGCTGATATGCAGCAGTGCTATCGCCATCTTTTTGTTTTGTTTTTGTTTTTGGTGTTGTGTAGGGATGGTTCAGCCCGGGCCAGGTGTTTGTCTTGGATGAGTACTGTGCCAGGAACGGGGTCCGAGGCTGTCACAGACACCTGTGTTATCTGCGTGATCTACTGGAAAGAGCAGACAACGGGGCGATGATTGACCCCACTCTTCTACACTACAGCTTCGCTTTTTGCGCCTCCCATGTCCATGGGAACAGGTGTGCCCTAATCCCATTTTGAGAAATATTTGTGCTTGTTCAGAGCATTGCTGTGAACAGTGTTTCCCCTCGGATCTTTTTCTTTTCAGGGTAAAAAAAAAGTCTCTGAAAGCACATTAGCACCACATCACACTTGAAACCAATGCAAATGGTATTCTCTTAGGCAGAGTTATAACTCTAATAGATAGAGCAGGTGGACACGCTGTTGCTGAACATTAAATCTCCATTAGCACTGGACATGAGGAGGGAAGGAAGGTCAAAGCCATCAAAAGCATTCTAAGCATCTTGTGGCGTTTTCCATCTGTGTAATTTTACCATATTATATTTCTCTTCTGTTAATTTTATGTTGTTAATTATGATTAGATTTTTGTCTTATATGTTATGTTGTTACGTATTTCTACATGTTTTCTTGTTTCTACCATTTTTTCATTTTCTTTTCTCTTTATCCTTCGCTGCCATAGTCTCATGTTGTCCGTATTATTCATCCTCCCCATGCGTCCCTTAAAGTCAGAGAGGGCAGCAATTACTGGGGGCCACTGGTGGGGTATGAGGGCCCATGGTCCCCAAAGAGCTCCCAAAGCCCAGAGCCCGGCACTGCCTCTAAACGAACAAGCAAATTCAAGTTTAGAAAGAGAAGGGATTCCAAAACCCCACTCTTTCAAGAGCCCAAAAGGTGAGATATTGTCATTTCTTTGTATGTGTGATACAAAGGGCCCTCGAGATAAAAAGCTGAACATAATCTCTCACACAAGTTGCAGTTCCTAGGGAGCTGAAAGTCATCGCTGTCAAGGCTGTGTTTTTCTCACATTGCTCCCGTTGAACTCAGATGAGAGGTTACATAACTTCATAATGATAACGTTTATAATAACTTGAACCAATGGGGTTAAAATATTTGGGTATGTCCTTTGTAGG
The DNA here is from genome assembly GCA_900312565.1 of Beryx splendens. Classification (NCBI taxonomy): domain Eukaryota; kingdom Metazoa; phylum Chordata; class Actinopteri; order Beryciformes; family Berycidae; genus Beryx; species Beryx splendens. The sequence continues at coordinate 26,464 of OMOV01099391.1, read as the reverse complement.
CCAGACGGGTTGAGCACAGTCAAAGTGGACGAGAAGGATCGCTTTGAAGAAATCAAAGAGCGGTTGCGTGTGATACTGGAAAACCAGATTGTACATTTCAGGTGACTGCCACCTCCTCCACTCTACATTATCTCCAGTCTTGATAGATTATATACTGCGTTTCTTTCCACTGTTGTTTGATTTTTGGTCCACATCTTCCCTTGTAGATACTGTTTCCCCTTCGGTCGTCCTGAGGGTGCATTGAAGGCCACTTTATCTTTGCTGGAGAGGGTTTGTAAATATAACAAAGTCTTTCACAGCCCATGAAAGTGTAACTGTGATGTGATGAAAACAGATAACACGGTTCCTTTTTAACATGATCTGCAGGTCCTGATGAAGGACATTGTGACCCCGGTTCCGCAAGAGGAGGTTAAAGGAGTTATCCGCAAGTGTTTGGAGCAGGCCGCTCAGCTCAACTACCAGCGGATTACAGAATATGCTAAAATTGAAGGTAACCAGAGATATGCATCACAAAAACATCACCAACATCACATAATGACTGCTGGAGAGAATGTGTTAACAAGGTTTTTTTTTGGTTTTTGTTTTGTTTTTCTGAATGTATCCAGACCGGTCGATAAAATGTCAGTGTACAAAATTACATATATGGTCATGGTTTTGCTGTTAGGTTACAGATTGACATCTTCAGATGTTTGAATCATCCAGTGGTTATGTGTGGAATAAAAATAGTAGGAGGTATTCTTTTTTCCATTTTAAATACAAGGATTGAACATATAGTCCCTCAAGTCCTCTGTTGTTACTCCAACGTAAGATTGTACTTCTCACTGTACTTATTTACGCATGGTGAATTCACTTGGCATATGGTATATTTGTGTCCATATCCCAAATGATTTATGGCATCCCAAATTATCTGTGACAGTTTGTCGGTCACTTTTTTGTCTCTCAGTCCAATAACTCTCTCCTTTGTTTCAGGCCTGCTTTAGCTCTGTGGTGTTCTGTAGGTCAAGTTGGCTTTTGTGTAGAGGTGTGTGAGTAAAAATGCATTCAAATCCAAAGCCCTGAAATCTGTTGATGTGCTGGTCTCTCATTGTGCCTTGACTATCCAAGCTATTTAGTATCCTGGCCTCTGACATATGATTGGACTGCAAGTTCAGCTTAACTGAATGTCCTCTCTGACTCCCAGCTTCCTGTTGATGCAAACTCCCCCTCCCCCTATCTTAGCTCCCACCTCTCTGATTCCACCAACTGACTCCGCCCCCGTCCCCTTTAACTATCAGCTCTCCTGTCACCTCTGTCTTATGTTCTTGCTGAAGACCACTACTTTCCACTTCCCTCTCCCTCTGTCTGCTCTGCTTTTTCTCCTTTCCTACAGTTGTTGGCTTTGCCACAGTTATCACTCTATTTGACCTCTCCATGTGATAAGTGGCTTTGAAGCCAATGCAAAGGAATGCTGGGATTGAACCACTACAAACCAGCATCAGTCACCTGCATGTGCTTTAAGACATAACGACATGGCCTTTCTTTATTGGCATGGATTGCATATTGACAATTACATTTACAAGACAAGACATTTTATAATGTCTTCTACTTGCTTTCTATTTGTCTTTCTTTCCAGTATTATATTCATTCAATGCATTACCATGCATTTTGCATATTTACATACAGAATACAGTGATATTGTTTATGCCTTGAAAGAAATCCCTCAGGGTGCCAAAGATACTAAGGGTTTTAACCTTACTATCTTGCCATGCTATGTGAATTTACTTCCCCCTGTCCTTGTGATGCTTCTGGTCCAAAACAAACTAAAGTAAACATTTGATTTTGCCATTGGGCCGCCTGCCCAACCCAATATCGTATTCACCTGGACAGCCCTCTTCCCATCAGCCTCTGACCTCCAGCCTTCCCACCTCTGATCCCAGCCTCTTGCATGCCCCGATCCTTTTTTATAGGGAAAAAGAGGGAAATGTATGAGCACCCTGTCTTCTGCTTGGCGTCACAAGTGATGGATTTAACCATCCGTGAGTACCTTCATCATCCTGTCCCCTGTGTCTCCTTCTCCTCCTCCTTCTTTAAAGCGCTCTCTCACCACATCCCCCCTCTGCCTCTTCCCTTACTTCAGAGATGTTGCTTCCGCCATGCTTTTTTTTTTTGTTTTGTATCTGTGGCTTGTCTGTGAGAGTGAGTGGGGAGAGCACCAGTCAAGAGATCTGAGCGGCACCGCTGAGTCAGTCAGGGTCCTTTTCAGTACCATCTGTTTGTGATGGACATGAATGAGCAGTCTGGTCTGTAAGCTTCTTTCTTTTGGTTGGATGCCCATTCCTTTGACTTGAATGCATTTTTACATTGCTTACATTGTTATCTCCTTCAGTCATTTGGTCTGATCATGTGTCAGTGGTGTGCTGTGCGGAACAGGTAGGCTTTTTTCACTGTGATACCAGAGACAGTTAAGGAGCATCTGTTGGCAGAGCGAATGTATGGGGAGGACAGGGTAGGGTCTAGTTCCTGGGTGTTTTAACTCAATTCAACTCAACTCGCTCAGTGTGTCCTGTCTTCGATCCTGGCAGCCGTTCTTTGTGTGTCTTATCTGTTTATGATAGTCTGAGCTTTGTGTGTTTGTTAACAAACATCTTATCACTTTTTAATTTCCAGTTTTCCACAGGCTAATGTTTCAGTGTTTCTGTTCTTAATGTATGTTTGTGACGTTTGTCTGTTGCCTAGAAACCACACTCCCCGGAGCTGAAAACTTTCCGGCAGATTCTCTGAAAGGGTCACATGGTGATGAATAACAACTTTGAGCTTTCCCCTGTACCATGGAAATAACCCTAGACTGTTAATTCTAAATATCTCCTCTTTATCTTTTCTCTCTCTTTTTCTCGCTGAAGTTGAGAAAGGTCAAAAGGATCAAAAGGATCCAGGTGAACCCATGTTTAACTTGTGGCTTAGCCACAACGCACTTGAACACTCACACATGTGCATACACACACACATACCACACACACACACACAACATGAACATATGCATGCACAAAAAGCCTAACTACCTATATCACAGCTTGCACATATCATACACACTGATACACTGATTCAAGCTCTCAAATGTCTTGGCATGTTTTTAAAGAAGCATCTCTTTTTTATAGAGTAAATACTTTGTGGAGATTGTATTACTTTATATCAACCCAGGTTAGTTTACTCCAAAAGTTTAATTTCTACTTAGATAATATGTTTTAGTGCAATTTTCAATACATAGAATCATGTTCAATTATTTTCCTGCTTGTTTGTTAAATAATTTCCATAAGAAAAAGTATTCAGAGTATTTGTAAAGCAATACAATCTCATACAAAAAGCATAAGTTATAGCTTTGCTTATGTGTTGAACTAAAAAAGAAAAAAGAGGTCTATCCTCAAAAGATACTATTGCCCTCATTAAATACAGTGCAAATTAAAAAAAAAAAAAAATTCTACTAAACCTCCTCCTAAACACCTACTTTTGGGAATGTATAAATGAGTTTTGTTTATTAATGTCATATATCATCTTACATGATCATACACTTGAATCAAATTTGCTGGTCATTTTGGATACTTCACATTTCATAGTAATCACACACATTGGATATTGGTGTTACATATTTGAACAATACAATATCTCATTTTGATCACCATAAAATATATTTTATAGAAACTACCTCATGTAGTTTCTGGTTGTAATGTCTGGTGCTTATGGGCCCCAAAGGCCTCGTGTGCTTCCCTGCCAGACTGCAGCATGGCAACAAACATTCTTCAGACCTTCCCATACTTACAAGCCAATATGACCACAGAATATATAGTTACTGTAACCCAACTCCATGTGATCCAACCATTAGTGTCCATTAAATGTCCCTAAAGACGTTGACTCAAGCGTTATCCTGGCTCTTCAGATTTCTTTCTGCAGATTTCTCTCTTCACACTGTAAGCAAGCGCCCTGCTGATAAACTAATTCAAGGCTCAATATAAGCTGTAGATCACAAGGTTTCAATCTATTTCATACGAAGGACCCCAAAATAGATGTTCAGTTGGCTGAAGAATGAGATTTTGTCTGTGGTTTTGTCTGCCCATCTGAGAAAGTGCTATTACTGTAACTAGTGAGCAAAACACTGGTGAAAATAACAATATGCTTTATTTTGCTGGGGATCCCCCAAAGACCCCTGGAGCCCACTCTGAGAACCGCTACTGTAGATATTCACCAATGATGTTGTTTTATTTTATGTAGAGTTATATATGTGCTTTTGATTTCAAGTTTGTGTAGCCACTCATTTCCATGTTCAGATGATATACCCATCATTCCACATATGCTGCAATGTTTGAGTAATCTCATTTCACGACATTTAACTGTCTATCAAATCATTTTGTCCGCACACATGGGTAACAAAACAATTTGTAGCTTTTGCACATTATACGCCAATCTCAACAACTGTTTCTGCCAATTTGAAAGAGGGCAGAAACAGCAATTTGTGTACGAGATTTTGGATGGCAAGTATAGCCCTTTATACACTGTAAAAATATTCATTAAAACCACATATAATGTTGTTCAGCCAACTAATTTAGTAGTTTACACACCTGATTTTTGAGATTGTAACTGGTTCATGAGTTATAAGATTTCTAAAGCCTATACTGAACCAAACAAGTCACCAATCATGTTGAATATCGCTCCCAGAACACTTTTAGGAACACGGTTTAGGAGGTTGATTTCAAGTAACTTTGGGAATGATTATCAAAATAACTATGAAAACCACCATACCCTACAATTCTAAAGGTTTTTTAGGGATATAAGTGTCTGCCAAGTGATGTTGGCATTAGTAATATAAACTAAATAAACAACTAAATGCGTAAATCACAGATTATGTTATAAACCTAGCAGTACTTGATTATATTCAATCTGTGACATATTGAATATGGATAGAACCCTTTTTTTCCAAGTTTAACTGATGGAGAACATACAACAGAAATAATGAGCTATTTTTACAGTGCATGTTTCTTGAAAGATGAATCAGTGGTTTCTGCCCATGCCATGCGACAGCTCCTTATACAGATGTCTTACACAGCACCACTTCACAGTTTGCATGTTTTTGATGCCACATTGTCACATAGCACGCTCATCCCAGTGCCACTATTCCTGTGCCTGATATTCCTCCAACATACGTCTGATTGTCCCAAAAAGCGTCAACTCAGTGTTGCCTTATGTTATACAGCCCAAATTGCAAATAAACGAGAACGCCTTCTGCTTGTTTTTGAGGGTATGGTGAGAACACATGACAGTGTATCACAGTGTAAGCGCTGTGTTTATGCTATATTAAACAAAGATATAGACAAGACAATCTTCTGAATAGTCATAAATCCCCCTGGCATCCCTCTCTGTGCTTGACTAACCACTCATCCCTCACCCTCATCCTTTTGTCTCAGAGAACGTAGGCCGCTTAGTCACGCCTGCCAAAAAGCTGGAGGAAACAATTCGCCTGGCGGAGTTAGTCATAGAGGTCCTCCAGCAGAACCAGGAACACCATGCGGAGGTGAGTGGGAACCCTCTCCTCCTCTCCTCCTCAGAGCACTTTCCCTCTATACTCTCACTCTTATCTCACGCCGCCCCACAGCAGCGAGTTAGTCTTATTCTCAGTCTTCTCTAAATAAAGCTGCCTTCATCTATGGGCAGCCAAAAAAAGACCCCTTTCAAAGATGGATTTAATTTAGGAAAGCTCTAATTGGTGTTTGACAGACCATGGCAACATGGAACCAGACCGCTATCTTCGAGGAGAGACTGTAAATTAGAGAGAGAAAATGATATAATGTGTGCAGTTCCCTCCTCTAATTCACAATTCATGGCTCAGTGGTGCAATGTTACATAAACCATTGGTTGCCTTGAAAAATGGTAATATTCTATTGAAGTTAGTCCTGCATAATACATAGAAGGTAATACAGTAATATAGGCTAATATACGTTACTTAGGTACTGCATGCTCATAATGTATTAATGTTCCCTTTCGCCACAAATAGAGCACAAACTAGTTTTCTCAGTACATTGCATTTGCTAGTATAAACCATAAATTGACAGGAAAGCATGATGAGCATGTATAGATGTATAGATCTAGAGGTGATCCTATGTGATCGTAGAATATGCAGATAAAGCAGATTTATTGTATCTCTCTGAATATGCTTGACAGGCGGCAGTCACAAGTTCTGGAGATCAATCGGTACAGTATTGTTATTTCTCTTTCTCTTCAGTCCCCATCACAAACCTCCCTGTATCGCATGTGCGCCACTATGGCAAGAGGCACCTTCTAGGCAGGAGCAGAGTAATAGATAGCAGTGGGTGGGTTTGTAGGCATAGAACTGAGAGCAAATTTGATGAAACTTTAAGGCACTGTACTGTAGCTTGCACAACATATTGTGATCATATAGCATGTTCATCAGGCCATAAAAGATTTTCCTTTTTCTCCAAGCATGCTGAGCCAATAAATTCCCAAAGTATGCTCCATGTGAACCTTTGAAGTTTGATCCACCATAAACATTTGTTTCCCCTCCATCCAACAATTAAGTTCACAGTTCACACTTGTTCCAGCATTATTTCCCAGCTTCTCCTCTTCCATCACTCTGCTTTCTATTCTTAGTTTACAAACCCTATAAAAGAAATGCCTCACAGATACATTATTGTTCTGTACATCTCCCTGTGTCCTCACTGTTCATATGATTGGTGACTGTCCAAGCAGGGAAAAGAGGTATGTAGTGAAGTTGAATGAGAAACTCCCAAACTCCCATAATGGTCTGTGCATGTCCAGTAGATGATGCCATGTCTCCCACCCCTCAGCATCAGTACAGTCCTTCAGGACTGGTCCCCTTGAGCTGTTGCTTTGATACAGCACTGTACCCTATCTGGCTGGACACTGGGTGTGCCGTAGAGTTCAGGATCTTGTATGTGTCCCTTAACCACTATCAAAGGTTGGAGGCCGGTCTGCCTGTCTACCTTTGCCCGTTTGTCCCTCCCCCGCCTGTTGGAATCTTATACGGTCCTTCCTCTATAGCCACCCTCTCCTTAAAAACACACTATCTCTCCTTGAATGTGATGGAGAAAGCTTGGTTTGCTGCCTGTTGCTCTAACACTAGGACTGTCAAGCATTTTAAATGTTGGAAGTAGGCAGGTAAGTAGAGAGGTAAATAAGGTGTTGACTGCCATTTTGTATAATAACATGATTTGGTATGTAAACAAAGCATGCAGCATAATTGAGAAAGATTAAGCCTCTTCACATTTTGCTCTTGAATTTGGCAACATGTCAGTTTTGAATAATAAGCAAGTAAGCCAAGACTGCCAGCAAAGCAACTGGTTCTGCTGTAAAGTAGTGAGGAAGTCCTGACTATGCTAGAAAACATTCAGCTGAATGTCATTTCCTTACTTAACTAATTGGAACACTAGAGATGCTGTGTGCTGCAGTCTTTGGTGTGCCTAGTGTAAGATGGCAATCTGCATGAGTCACATTCACATCTAGTGGGTGTATGGGTATGTCAACGATGTGAATGGTGGAACCCTCATCTCTTAGCTTGAGAGCAAAGCATGCAGGGATTTCCACATTTGCATGAGAAAAGCACCTCTCCCTTGAAACTATATACTGTCATGAATAGAACAAGGCACGCAAATGCAACCCTATTGTATGATTTGTTGTTACTTATAAACTAGATTTACAAGTGATACTGAATATCTTTACTTTGAAGTCCTAATCAATAAGAGCTGTTGTTCTCAGAGTACATGGTGGCAACACACACACACACACGCACACACACACTCACAAGGTCCACGCAGGTGTGGAAAATGCAGTCCTTCTCTTTCTTTGAAACTGTGTTTGAAAGGAAATACCTATCAATTTAAGAATTCACATAGTTATTCTTCCTCCGTATTCATAAACATGAATAAATCTCTCCCAAAGCTAGAAACCAGAGGACAACTAATGCATATGCAATGAATACAGGGCATGGAAAACAATCAAACATGAACGTAAGAATCCAGAGGTATTTCCTTTTAAGACCTGATGAGCTGCAGTTGTTGTTTTGCTCCTTCATGTCTTTCTTCCTTGTGCCATGTCACCCAGTGTTGACTGGAGCCCTTGTTCACCTGCTCCCTCCCTGCTGTCTCTCTAGGCCTTTGCGTGGTGGACGGACCTCATGGTGGAGCACGCAGAAAACTTCTTGGCCCTCTATGCCGTGGACATGGACGCCGCCCTGGAGATCCAGTCTCCCGAGAGCTGGGACAGCTTCCCCCTCTTCCAGCTGCTCAACGACTTCCTCCGGACAGACTGTGAGCTCCTGCTGCCTCGCTGCACTTGCCTCACATTCTTACACTCTGTAGCTATTTAAAGTTTTTCCACATTGATATTTTCTCTCCCTCTGCCTCTTGTTTTCTTTCCAACTCAGATCATCTGTGCAATGGGAAGTTCCACAAACACCTGCAGGATCTCTATGCTCCTCTGGTGGTTAGATATGTGGATCTGATGGAGTCCTCCATCGCACAGTCAATTCACAGGGGCTTTGAGCGCGAGTCATGGGAGCCTGTAAAGTAAGGAGCCTTCGTCTTAATAGCTATGCTGTAGGATGGTTGGTAATGCCAGGCTTTTATCCAGATGACAGACTGATTTTGTGGAGGCTGAGAAACTGGGAGAGCAGCTATAATGCTCGCCCACGATTCCTCTAGGATCACTTTTGAAGAATGAGCTAAGAATGAACTGAATAACCTATTTTTTTTCCTTCAGAGGAAATAGGTTATTTCTTAAAATAGCTTTAGTCTTGTATGATTAATGTATGTGTCTTACCAATTGCTTTCCGACACATTGGGGTCAGGTCAACACCTAATATTTCTGTTATTCTGTTTTGTGAACTAACCCTCATAGTTTGTGCGTGGCACGTTGCCAGGGAGAGAAGGTCTCCAGTCTATTTTGTTGCTGAGTTGTTCTTTTTCAGTCGTATTTATTTCTCATGGCTTTAACACTTTTGCTTTCTTTCTGCATTCTTTATGACATGGACTATAGGGTTTATTAGGTTAAAACAAAAAGAGAGAGATTTGTTTTGTATTTCTTGTGATTATTCTTTTGATAATTGTGTTGCTTTTCCCTTTCACTGCATTCAGTACAGTATACATGTGTGTCCCGCCCACGTTACTCTGTAGGTCTTTTTGTATACTGTGTGTCTCTGACACTTACTGTTGGTCTCGTTTATGTGTGCTATGTTTATGTCTTCACCTATTTTCAGATTTTGTTATTCTTATGATGAGTGTTACATGGCTTTCTGCAGCTCCCGCATTACCACTGTTATGGATTCTTTTTTCTTTTTGTCTGTCTTTTCTGCAGGAGTTTAACAAGTAATCTGCCCAATGTGAATCTACCAAATGTGAACCTCCAAATTCCCAAAGTACCAAATCTGCCAGTGCCAGTAGCAGGACTATCAGTTAACCTTCCACAAATGCCTAGCTTTTCTACCCCGTCATGGATGGCTGCTATATATGACTCTGAGTGTGTATTCAACAAGTTCACCTTAGAAGTATTGAACATGCAGAGCAGCCTTGGTATGAAGATGCCCCCAGCTAAAGATCAAAAAAACAAAATTCAATACAGCTAAACCTTTGGCCTATATGGTTCTTAAGAATGAAATGTTTGATTGTGTTTTACAAAAAAAATCCAAAATGCTAAAAAGGCCATTATCTTGTGTGAATAGTACGTTGATACTGTCGAGTCCATGTTCATGCCAAGAGCTCTCTAATAGGTGTTAGAGTAGGTGGGGTTCGGCTTCTGAAATGAGAGGCTGAAGCTCTCTCATTTGTCTCAACATGCATGCCGTTGAGCTGAGGTACAGAGATACAGGCCAAACCTAAAAATACTCCTCTGAGGCTATTTGGGGATTTGTTGTGCCGGATATGTCCCCATTCGAAAACATTTGAAACACCAAAGTCCCTCCTTCTGCACAATATGCATCGCCCCCAAGCGTTGTTGGCCAGACTAGATACGAGCTATAGTGACTTTCAGCATAGATTGTATATGGTCTCAGGTCCGTCTCTGACCTTGACCAAATCCCCAGTGAGTAATTTGATTGGGAGGGAGGTCAGTGGGTGGGATAGGAGATGATGGGATGGAGAGGCTGGGCTGTTTGCTCAGTGCGCCAAAGCGACGACTTCCTCAGTGCAGCTGGCATCCGAGACAGTAGAGGCCTGCCCTGCTCCTGTGCCTCTCCCTTTTAGCATCTTCCCTCCCTCCTCCATGTCTGTCCGGCATCCCTTTCTCAGTCAGCTCTACTCAGGGTGGCAAAGAGGTCTGCATGGTTTGTTTGATAACTCTTCCAGGGCCCCCACCAGCCTGGGGACATGGACGATGAGAGAGGGCCTGTGATGAGGGATCTATCTGTGATTAGGGAAGGCAATTTGGAGATCCGTTCTGGAAACAGAGACGGAACATAGATGCAATTTTACATGCCCTCCCTCACTTCTCCATTCCCTATTCCTTTGTCTTGACACAGTGTGATAGATGCTGTATCTGCAGTGACTTACCTGCATGTGCCCCCAGTCAATAATCATACTCTATAGCATGGTTATTGATTTGTTACAGTAAACCCTGCTGCCCCCCTTTTTTACCCATACACTGACTGCCAAAAAACACCTGAACAAACATTAAGTGGCATTGTGACAGACATTTGGATGGACCAGTCAGTATATGGTGAGAGTATAATTGACTGTGTTGAGGTGTGGAGGAACAGCATCCTCCTCTGCACCTACCCCCCCACCCCACCCGTCCCACCCCTCACCCCCTCTGTCCAGCAGGGTGACCTGTGCCTTCTGACCTCTGTGTGTGTTTGGGTCGATGGCAGTAACGGCTCTGGGACATCGGAGGACCTCTTCTGGAAGCTAGACGCCCTACAGACTTTCATCAGGGACCTGCACTGGCCTGAAGAGGAGTTCGCCAAGCACCTAGAGAGTCGCATTCAGCTCATGTCCAGCGACATGATCGAGAACTGCGTCAAGCGGTGTGTGTGAATGAGGAGAGAGAGGCAAACAGATAGACTGACACAAATAGATAGCTTACATGCACCATAGAGATCAGTGTTTAGAATGCACTTTTTACTACATACAGTATTTCTTAGCGCATAACAAGCGCATAACAATTTTTCAATTGCATTGCAGCACTAGGATGGCTTTTGAGTCCAAGCTGACAAAGAGCAGCAGGTCCACAGACTTCCGCATTTCCCCAACAATATGCACCATGTTCAATGTGATGGTGGATGCCAAGGACCAATCAGCTAAGCTGTGTGCAATGGAAATGGGCCAAGAGGTACACTCTTTACCTGGGATAGTAACCTTGTATTGCTAAATTCTAATACTATACTATTATACTACTACTATACTACTATACTATATTTTGTTCATATTTACAGAGAGAAAATGATCTGTTAATATGGATGTTTTTTTGTTGTTCCTTTATTCCAGAAACAGTACCACTCCCAGATAGACGACCTGATTGAGGAAACTGTGAAAGACATGATCCAACTTCTGGTTGCAAAGGTACATTTGCTCATCTTGAACAAACAACTGTGATAGTACTGGATCATTGAGTGATTACAAGTCATGATTTTATAATGTTTGATGAATCCTGCCCTTACCTTTTTATTTTTCAGTTTGTTGTCATTCTGGAGAGTGTGTTGGCCAAGATTTCAAGATATGATGAAGGCACTCTGTTCTCCTCATTCCTCTCATTCACGGTGAGATGAAGCTTCTCTTGTTTTCTCTCCCCCCACTGGCTCAGTGTCATTCAGTTGGCTTTTTCTTTAGCCTCAACCTGTATTTGACAATTCTCTACTGATTGCAGGTGAAAGCTGCTTCCAAGTATGTGGATGTACCTGTAAGTGATGACGTCCTACTCTCTGTTTGCTTGCTGTGTGAACGTGTGTGTGTGTGTGTGTGTGTGTGAGCATGTGAACTTGTCTTTGTGTTTAACAAATACACTGAATCTTTCATTATTATTCCATGTTGCCTTTGATTGAGTAATTTGTGATACAGCCACATCTTAAAATTGAACCAGTGATTGTTATGTTATTATTAGTTGAGCCATGTCATCGCTCTCCTGAACTCTGACCCTCTCATGTTGTTTGTGCCGTTTTACAGAAACCAGGGATGGACGTGGCCGATGGCTATGTGACCTTTGTGCGCCACTCTCAGGATATGCTGCGTGATAAGGTCAATGAGGAGGTGTATATAGAAAGGTTATTTGATGTAAGTAAGATGCCGTCTCCTCCTCACCAGAAGGGAGGGGCTTTCCAAAATGTGGCAAAACAACAGGGCAGAAAGGGATAAGTCCCATTTTGAGACCAGGGAATGTACTTCAGCCTGGCAGACGAGGCCCTTCTGATTCTCTACTCCTTTCTCTCTCTCTCTCTCTCTCTCTCTCTCTCTCTCTGTCTCTCCTCTCTAAACCTTAGCTGCTGCCCTCTGTATTCTGGTGTGCATTGCCACAGTGCTTTTGGGCCTTTGTGTATGAAAAAACAACAACTTTTGTTTACAAACAAAGAGTCCATAAAAGCACCCTCAAACAGGATTATCTAAAGCAGTGCTCTCTGAATAGAAGAGAATTATGTGCACATGATTTACATGTTTTGGCTAACCGCTACACTTTATGCTTACAGGTATAGGCATGTGATTGATCGTTATGTAACATCATGCAATCAGTTTTACTCCATAATTTAGGCAGACCTGAAAATGCACCTTGTACATAAAGCATATCAGCCTCCTGGATGAATGACATCAAGCTCTCTCGGGTCCGTCCACAGTGGAGCACCCGCTCAGTGTTTCTGGTTCAGTCGTTTTATGAACTGAAAATGCCGGGTGTGTGTCGCACTGCTGTGCAGGCCGGGACGACTTAATGATGCCAATCTGGAAGGCCGACATGCTGTATACACATGGTGTATTAGAGGGTTGAGAGAGCACTGTCTTACAAAAACATAATCCTAATGGGATACATTGGACGTAATGTGTCCTCCATGTGTGAGTTGAATTACACGTACTGCTGTGATGTGCGTGCTTCATATCATTCAGAAACAAATTGTACAGACCTGTGTCTCCACAGGCGTGTGACGGCTTTGTGTGTTTGAGAGATAGGCAGTGATGTGTGGTGTGTGTGTGTGTGCGTGTGTGTGAAAGGTACTCAAAAGTGTGCTGCAAGTCTCCCTCTGATTTCATGTTTTTGTGTTGGCTGTAGATTTGGGAGGTCTTGTGCTACAGCAATATGATTTTATGTTTTGGAGTGATGTGTGACACTGTTGTGAAGTGGGTTTGCTTTAGTCTTCGAGGTCCACACTGGCTTGTCTCGTCTCCTTCTGTCTCATCAGTTTTCTGGTGTGGAGTCTCCCTTTGTGTCCTCTGTGTGGCCCCTCAGTACATGGAAATGCTACTCTGCACTATCACGTTAAATTGTTCTTAAAAATGTCTCAAGCTGTGACTGTTTCAGTTGTAACAGTATTTTAAAATATAATTTAGTATAAGGATGTCTTGATGTCCTCCCCTCCCTCTTTTTTTTTGTTGATTTTATTTTCTCACTCTTCTGTTT
>OMOV01099388.1:0-10992 GCA_900312565.1 Beryx splendens | reverse complement strand
CCCCCGCTGGACAAAGCGGCCCACGTTGTTTACCCCCCCACAATCCAAAAAAGACCCCCCACCCCCCCCCCCCCCAGTTCCATGCAATCATGGATTTTTTTTGTGTGGAAAAGCAGCTGCATCAGTGTAAATGGGCTGCGCCTCAGAAAAACAGGAAAGTTTCACATTACAATGACGCAGAAAGTGTGCAGTTGCCTGTCGCCACCTCTAGATGTCGCTGATTTTTATTTTCCATGGAAAGCTGGAGGGACTAACAAGCGAATAACTAAAACACACAACTTTATATGCGTTGTGTTTGCATAAGACTTGGTTGTACTGCAAATTCTTACCTGGAAAATTTCGTCTTTATGGGACTCGAAGGAGTGAAGCTTCAGTTTGAGGTTCCTGAGATCCCACAATGCAACAGTCTGACAGAAATACAGAGACTGACATTAAAAGGTTGAGAGATACTGGTACATCAATATTATCAGCCAGCTTTGCTCTGTTATTGACAAAACTACTCATGACTGATTTTACATTTACACGAGTCCAGGCGCAATTCTAAACAAATCCCAGAAAATACAACCGCGTCACAACGCTAGCAGCGTGGTGAAGTTTGTCCAATCCAGGTATTTTCCCCTCCTCTTTTCTACCTTGTCAGCAGAGCCGGTGGCAAGAATGAACTCGCTGTAGGGGTTGAAGCTCAGACAGTTGACCTCAGCAGTGTGAGCGTCCACCGAGTGGCTGGGCTTGGACGTGTTGTTGGACCGAGTGTCCCATCTGGGGGAAAAGAGAAGGCAGGGAGTCAGAGCATTGGAAACAAGATGAGAAATGAAAAGGAGACGGACAGATTTTAAGTTGAGTTTGTCGTCCTCATCCACAGCAGCAGAAGCAGTGTGTCGCTGCAGGCTCACGGAGCAGGCTAGTGGTTTGAATCCGCCACTCACATCATGAGTTTCTGGTCGTCGGCCACCGAGCCAAACAGGGACTCGTGGAGCAAATGCCAGGAAACGTCCTCCACCACCGCTGTGTGGCCGGTGAAGATGGTCTTGGCGTCCACAATCTTCCCTTCCTTCGGCCCGGCACCGATGTCCCATAGGCAGATGGTCTGCAGAGGAAGGAAAGAGACAGGTCAGAGTTGGTATCAGTGCTTTTCCCACTGCCTCAGCCCGTCTTCAGCTGGGAGCTGATCATAGCCACATCTTGTCGTCACAGCTGATTTCCAAGAACGGACAGAATCCACTGCATTGGAAACCCAGTAAATAAACTCCCTGTAATCCTCTGGTGAGTTTTAGTTATAGTCACTCACATGGTCATCGGAGGCGCTGAGCAGGTTGCCGCTGAGGTTGGGGTTCCAGGAGAGGCCATAGCCTTCCTTCTGGTGGCCTCTAAGCCTTAGGTCGGGGCTGCAGTCTCCGCTGGGATCTGAAAGACAAACACACTGAATTCACCTCCATGATGTGTGATTCATCGCAGTGCGCGTTCTCTTCAACACAAACTGATGAACACAGCAGCACCACGCCGCCATAGCTTGGTGCCACTTGTTCCTTGTCCTCTCCTCTCTTATAATGTGTGTAACAGAATTCCAACATAAGCGTGGAATCCCATGGAAATATAAAGGATTTTTGCACCAAAAACTTCTCTGGGGTACTCCTATGACCTGAGCGTGTACTGGCGTATGCTACACGTGTGTGTCAGCATGTGCGTAGATGATTTGTAGAGGAAGAGAGAGGGAAGTGTTGAAGCGACCAAAGATACTTGCAACAATTGTGCAAATCAAAGATCCACCTGAAGAATAAAGTGTGTGCATAGTCCGACATTCTGTTATAGAAAATGAAAAGAAAAATTTTGCTCTTTCGTCACCAAGCGCTGCAAACAAGGAGCAGCCCGAACAACATGGGAGAGCGGTCTCAGGCAGGTGCATCTACCCCGGGTTCACAGAAATAAGTAAAATGAGAAAAAAAACGGCCCTAGTATTCATCAGGGTGTGTGCAGAACAGCAGTCCAACCTGGTTTGGAGGGGTGCTTGGTGTAGTCAAAGACCAGCACGTCGGATGTGGGGGTCTTGGTGGCGATGATGCAGGGATTCTGGGGCATGTAGCGGGCTCGGTTCACCTCTCCCTCGTGGTTGATCTTGATCTCAATCTCTATTTTTCCACTGACTGAACCAAATCCGCCAAACTCTGAAGAGGAAATACAAACAATCTTAGTACATCCAGAGTAGGAAATTAACAGCAGCAAATACTACATCTGATCGGATTTAAAACCTTTTCATGCCTTGTGTTTAGAAAGACCTTTTAAGGCCCGTTAGCAGATCTGGGAGCATGACTAGTGGACATATCATTTGGTGGATGCAGTAAAACAAAAGTATTCAACATGTTGTCAACTATTATTCTTCTACCATCTGTGTGCTGCTAGGCTGGCTTCTGTATGCACTGAGGTTTAGACTGTACCTTCAAATCGCTCAGCAGCCGTACACACACACTCACAAACACATACTACCTCTAAAACCACACCAAAGCAGCGGGGAGCCTTCAGCACCCCTGCACACAGCGGGACACCCATCAACATACCTGCTGGAAGACAGAATAAGACAGTTTCAGCACCCAGGAGGAACGGAGCATGACATGGATCTCACTTGATTCCCTCTCCTTTTCTACCATACAACAGCTTTAATCTATTGCACATTTGACTGCTGCAGGAAATATCTGAGTCTAACAGAACTGAAACAGAGGGAAACTCAAATCACTAACCAACTTTAATCATTTTAATAATTAACCCCTGACCTAACAAAACTAAGCTGGAAACTTACATTTCTGTGACTGTCTCGTTGGAAACATTTGAGTAACATGCAAATACTCAAAAGATTCTTCTGAAAAGCATTCGATTTTTTGACTGAGATCTAAGCTTGCAGACACCTCCTGGTGTATTTACCTCCTTTCTCGCTGTCGTAGTGTGAGGCATCAAACTGGGCGTCATCATTTGGCACCTGGACGCTGGCGATGACAAGGTGGTTCTGCTCGTCTGATGTGTGGGTCCCCAAAACCAGCCTGTGGACAGCATAGTCCTTCCCCTCCGGCCTGCACAGTACCACAGCAGGGCGGGTTTAATATTCTGCTGGTCATACTTGGCAGCTCATTGCGTTGACTGCCTTTCAATTGTACATTAGGGCAGGGCTTTAGCTACTGTAATGAATAAGGAACAAAGTAAGATGGCGCTTCTGATCCGCATCTATCAAATTTGGTCAAAGAATATTCAAAGACCCTGTAATGATAGTAAAAGGCCAGTAATACAATAATAAGCTATTATATAGGATTGTATGTGCTATGGTCTAAAAAGACTAGGTTTTGTTTTCTCAAATGTGTTACTGTATTCTCTCTGGTAATGCTGCTGATGCGAACGACACACAGCAGAAGGTGACTTCAGTTTATTCCAGTCCTCTAGCAGGAAAGCTGTGATTTTTCTTTAAGTGTCCACCTTTGAATTTGATCAGAAAAATTCTGTCTCTCGTGCTGCATGTGCACAACTCCGAGACAGAGAAGCATCTATAACATATACTAATAAGTTGGTTTGGGTTTCTGTGTATTTTGGCAAAGAAAAGAGCATCTGACCTCACCACCTCTTCATTGTGATTGGTCTCGGTCATGTCATGTGCCCTCCTCTAAAATATTTCACTTAAGCCAGCGCAGCATCTTTTCAGATGTTATGCGTTTCTGTGAATTGTGTTTTAAGTTTAAAAAAAAAAGCAGCGGAGGCGGCACGTGCTAGTCTCTCCCTCCCCAGATCGGCAGAGGGGGCGGAGCAGCGACCGGGACTGCTTAGGCAGGGGAATAATTGGATGACCAAAAATTGGGAGAAAAAGGGGAAAAATTCGACTAATAAATTTATTTAAAAAAATAAAACTAAAGCAGGAGGTATTTTGAAAAAAGCAGAAGAGTGTGAGCACACCCCAACACGGACTCACACTAAGTTGCTCTGTAACAACGGCAGTGAGACGGAGATCATGCGGATACCTGCTGACATCAGGAAGCCACTGGACAGTGAGGCTCGGCCACTCCAGCGCATGAGTCATCACCAGGTCATAGAGGAAAGGTGTGTTTTTCTTCCAGATCTTGTACTCCTCATTGATGACCCTCTCCTCCACAGCATCGTCATACACTGCAGCAGGAGGAGATGGGATAAGCTGGAGTTTTAACCATTTCAAATTAAGTGTCTTTAATCACAGATAATATAGTTTACTACATTGGAAAAACTAAACCAAAAGACTGTTGTGCCCAGTCTCTGCCCATTCAGATTGTTTACTTGCAAGTGTGTGGGTACCAACAATGAGGAACTAATCAAGAGGGCAACAGAAACCCAAAACTACACAAGAACAATGTGCAATCATGTGAATATCGTGACCTACCCTCCATAGGTCTTTCACCAGTACCTGTAAGACACTGAAGATGTTAAAAAATGAAAGAAATTGACTTGAGCACTTTTTTGTATGATGCACTTTGTGACTGAGCATAACTCTGGCAAACAAATTCCATGTAAAACATTTTTTGCCTCTCCTTTTGGTGTAGAGTGTGGGTTCCTCTTGCCCTTTCTAAAATGGACTCATTTTCTTAAAATAAAATATGGAAAAAATTGATAGTTGGCATCATCTCTTTAAACATTTCACATTGGCTAACGCATTAGAATAGCTACTATGAGTCTGTTTTTAATCTTTATTGAGGGAACGTTGAGTGAGCATGCATGCTCTATTACTGCTTCACCTCCACACTGGGAGCTGCCCAGTGCAGCCAGTCTCCTGCTGCTGGCCACCCAGCAGCCACACTGGAGCAGGTTGGAGTTCGGGTGCCTTGCTCAAGGGCAGCCCACAGTCTTGTTTAGAGCGGGAAGAGATGTTTTCCCACCTAGCCACAAACCAGCATCTCTAATCTCTAGACCAGTGGTCCTCAATCCTGGTCCTCGGGACACAGTCCAGCTGGTTTTCATTCTAACTATCTAATCAGTGATAAGTTCACATCTGGGATGACAGATGGGTTCAATTAACTGCAATTAACTTATTGGTAGGATAGAAATCCAGCAGTCCTGTAGGTCCTGAGGACCAGGACTGAGAGCCTCTCCTCTACCGTCTAGAGAGAACGTCAAGCCAAATCTCGTTCAACAATCTGTCAGCTGCTGCCTTGCTCATCGGTTCAGGCACATACCTGGTAGAACATGGATTAAGACCTAATGCGAATCGTTTAGGGTGTACTCCATTCTTCGGCATGAACAGTCCACCAGCAGCGCTTTATTTCAATAAAACATCACCATTCAGAGCCGGTTCACTCTGCCCGCTACCGCCTTCAAACACGCAACGTATTTAGGTGAAAGCGGGTTGTGGTAATAACAGGCGAACCGAATTAAAGTTGAAGTTTTGTTGAAATGCGTACCACTTGGTGTACTGGATGTATGCCGAACTGAAGAGTGAAAGTTTGGCGTGACGCTTCTTTTATAACTGTTAGCTTACAACAGAGAGCCGCTCGTACCGCGGCCGCTGTATGAGCCTGGAAACGGAGCTAGCAAGCTACCTAAAAACCAATGAGCCATCTGAGCAGAGTTAGCTCGGTAAGCTAGCATGTCATGCTAACAGCCATGGTAGTAAACGGCCGTGGTGCGCACACAAAGCAACATTGGGGGGCCACCGTCTAGCTGTGGTTCACCTACCCTCTTTATCAGCCATGTTCCCGACTCAGCGGTGTGTCACGATGCCCGGAAGCAAGGTAACTATGAAGACGTTGTTTTAGTTAGTAGTGTTATTATCCTAATAACCGCTTCGGCTGTGTCGCCGCTAAACTCACTCCTTCCTTTTCAGCGCGGATTTCGTCGGTCGTTACTGCGCACGCGTCAGTGCTCAACCCCATGCTCAGAGCCAGCAATGCGCGCGCAGTACTTGGTGCGCGCTTGCGTTCAAGTATCCTTTTTTTTGTCTCTTTATTTAACAGTTTCCATGAACAAACGTCACGGCTTTGAGATCTCCACAGGACAGGCTCCCTACGGGATCACGTGCATGCCAAAAAGACAGAAAAGGGACAAATCAAAACAGACAAGAGATTGAAATAATATTACATTTAAAAAAAGAAAAAATAATAACTTAAAGGGCCAGGGTTTTGTTTGCAAATCATATTCTTCTATTAAAGTAAAACGTTTCATTGCATTTTTATTTTCATGACTTTAAGAGCTTTTATGTAAGAAAGAAACTCGTTATGAAATACACTAAACTTAGGTGTCACTTCATATTTTGATTTGTGTAGGACATAAAATTTACCAAAAATAAGAATGTTATTAACCAGAAAGTCATCTCTTCTATTGACGAGTCCATAAACAACGTCCTTTTGAGAAAAGTTTTCAAGTTGAAAAGCCTTTGGGGTAAAGCCAGTCATGCACATCAGGCCATAAAGCTTCAGAATACACTGGAAACATAAATGATCAGTAGTTTCAGTATCATCACAAAGTACACTATTATTAGTTTCAATTCCAAATCGTTGTCGTAACAATTCACTGGATGGATACACTCCATTTAAAATATTTAGTTTGTAATGTGTTAATAATACTTTTCGAGCATTCAAGTACTTTTGGTTGGAAATAAAACGGAGTGTGAAAGCAGTCTGGTGACGGCTGTTACCTCAGAGATCAAGAGACACAGAGACACTTTGTGCTGCAGTGGCAGAAACTGGCGAAGATGTGCATTAAGCATGAAACTGATGATGGTGGAGTTTTTGTATAAATATGCACAAAACATGTGACAAACAAGCATGCTGCCTGATGATATGTCGCAGCAGCAGCAGCAGCAGCAGCACAAAGCTCTGTGCCTCTTCATTTCTAAAATAACAGCCACCAAAGAACCACTTTGGTTACAGGGTCCGTTTGATTTCCAACCAAAAGTATTTGAATGTGTGACGTCATTTTTATGACTTCTGAATTCAGAAGCAGATGCTAACAAGGAGCACTTGAACACAGCAATAGAAAAATCCCACTTTGCCAGTCATAACTACCATTTTGTTGGGTCAATCTTGCCCACTCTTCCCATAATTACAATATTTCCAACAGTATGACAGCAGCATAACAGCTTCGCCTATTTTTACTTAAACCTTTCTTTTACTTTGCCTAGATGAATTTCAGCTTTCATATGTTCTGTTATTTTGAGAAAATATTTTCCGAGGTAACTGGAGTCCATTTCAGGCAGTGGAAATTTAACATTATTGATTAATTTCAGGTATTTCTGTAGCCTTTTTTTGGCTGTTTCCACAACGTTTGTCCACGCCCACTGCTCCTGACCCACACAGGAACGACACCGAGTGCATTCCAATGAGTTTATTTTGTAAAAGTCTTGTCCATAAACAGCAAAAACAGTTTACAGTAAACTACAAACTTTGAAAATGTAAAACATGTTCCAAATACGAGCATAACAAAGATTTAAAGTTAGGGAAATAAAATAAAAAATGCATGAGTTTACATATAGACAGTGTCTTTAATCAACTATCATCAAAAAATAAATAGGCCTATATCTCATGACGACAACTATGGAAGCAAAATAAAGGCGACTGGCACAGAGTTAAAGCGGTGTCGTGTCATCTTCAACAAATCTAAATCAACGATCATAAAATTAAGTTTGGCAATTTCAGAAAGCGTTATCACATCGTCTATTGTTCACAATATTTCTGGTGAAAACCATCTTCACCCTCTTAAGTCTCCCTTTAAACGTAATCTGGTACGGTTTACTTTTGAACGCTGAACCGAGGCAACATAAAAACCGGAAGGTGTATTTCTTTTCCCACCGCATATCAACAAGTACCCGCCTTAAAACCAAGAGTCAACGAATACCTTCATAAAAGAACTGATTTGGAGTACAACAGCTGAGCATGCCACTATAAAAAGCTTTGAAATATACAGTGACCTATTCCACAGATACACAGATATATCACTTTTCCATAAAAAGATGAGCTGTTACCTAGAGCAGTCCAAATAGAGTAGTGGTCCTATATTCTACAACAAAAGTAAAATATACAGATATAGTTAATATTGAGTTACAATGTGTAACCCACTTGTGCACAACACTTCATACATTTATCTATGTATTTCCATTCGTCTTTTTCTGGTTACATAAAAGAGTAACGTATAGCGTGATGGATAATGGTCGACAGTTACTGTATATTCCACGAGTCCCTCCCGTTTTTATCCTCGTAAAAAAAGCGATTTCAAGCTACAACTAGAGTGATCAGTACACTGCAATACCCAACATATATCATAGACTGTAAGAGAGTATATATATACGGTATGTGGAGGTCTTATCAAACATGTTTGTACACAGTGACGGGTGATGATGAACGGGGCGACTCAGACAGGTAGGCAACGGGCCAGTATAAATATTGATTCATGGTTATCTTACACTATGTTTGGTTATCAAGTGCTGGGACCCCCCCTCCCTTACACCCTCTCCCCCGTTTGTCTGGCCTAAACACAAAGACAGATGTGGTGACACGGTGGATATTATGTGTTCTATCATAACGCGTACAGAGTAGGGATGCACCGATACCGCTTTTCTTCCCACTGGATTTCACAAACTAAAAACTGACGTATCCGATACTTTACTTTTACCAAACAATATAGAGACTTGAGACCGTTAGAGGTCACTGGGAAAGGGGAAAAACAACATGTTTGAAGGGGCAAAAGGTTTTCACTGGAAGCACAAAATGACCGTACTATACCGTGAGGGGGTGAATAGCGCGCAAGCAGCACTGTAACACGTTACAGCTATACGAAGGCTAAAAAGCCGAAAGAGCAAATGACAAAGCAGCAGTATTATTATTATAGTACTTTGCTGATTTGTGATATATTAGCTCTTCCCCAGACGTTTCTGTTGGATCTCTCCAGAGAGCACTAATCCAATACTTGACCTTTATTAGAAGCTCGGGAGGAGCCCGTCTGTAAGAGCCGGGCTCTGTGCGTATGCGTTGGTTCATACGTTCGTCTGTAACGCTTTTTGCAATATACACTGATTAGGGGAATTATGGTTTAGGCGCTGCAAAGCCCTAAGAGTCCTGCAGAAGGGAAATCCAGTGTGCGCTCGTACACCAGGTAGTACGGTAGAAGTCAAACGAGCATCACCCAGCTGGAGGCTGGTGTGCTGTACGTCCACATACAAGGAAGTAGCTCAGTGCTTTTCCAATGGCGAAGTCAACGCATAAATTAAATATTTTGTTCAGTGATTCTCCACAACACTGCTGACCCCCCGCCCCCCCGAGCAGCTAGACAGAGACCGTTAGGGGTCACTGGACAAAAATGATTTAAGGTATCAATCTTTCTCCTTTAGAGAGATCCAACATGACAAATGACCCTGGAGAAATTCTCTGACGTAATGCCCAAATTTTTTTTTTGGACCCTGGCATCGAGCCGATATCCGACCCCGGCGTCAGTATCGGTGCATCTCTCATACAAAGACGTGAGTCCAGCAGGTGTGTGGAGGTGACGGTGGCGGCCAGTAGACGGTGCTGATGAGAAATCATGTTGTAGTTTCACCTCTCCAACGTCACAGCTACAAAGAATGACTTCCCTTCCCTGTCCTCTGCGCTTAATGCTCTTCTCTGAGCAGCTGATTCTGGGGGAAGCAGAGGGAAGATCGTTAATGAAGCAATTAAACACCAACTCTCCAGTATCATGTCTCATCCCATTCACGTTTTTGAGGTTAAGGGTGACACTCTCCAGGGTTTACATCGATACCTGTCCCACAAACTAATTATAATGACACAATAATAATAACATATGCAACACTTTTTAAAGTTACAAAATGCTATCAGGAAACACAGAACTAAAAAATATCATGCAAAATAAGTGACACATAAGAACTGTTCCTTGTAAACAACTTCATAATTTTACTTTAATGTCTTATACTGAACTTAATTATTTTATTTTTGTATTATTATTATCATTATTATTATTAAGTTAAGGATTTTCTAACTTGTGTTTTGAAAATTACTGTATAAATAGAGTTTATTACTATTTTGCCCAGGAAAACCTGTCAGCATTTAGAAGAATGATGAGGAGCAGAGTCAACAGGCACGTTACTGCAGCTTTCTTCAGTCCGCACACCTTTACTGTCATTTTATCAGCAAATCTGCCTCGCAATTTTTCCTAAAGCTACAGCAAAATCAAGCCTTTTGGTCGGGGAAATAATAAAAGCTCCCTGAAATGATGAAGTCGTGGAAGGACTGGAATATAACGGTATGTGAACATGTAGGTGCTGAAGCCCACCTTGTTGTCGGTGGTGTTTTGGATGATGTCATTGTCGGGGTCTCCTCCCTCAGAGCCGCTCTTCTGGTCGTCGTCCTTCCCATCCTTCTCCAGATCCTCCTCTCCGGACGAGATCCTCGACAGCTTGGAGGACTTCTGGCACACAGACACACAGATCAGGACGCAGGGAAAACCTGGCTGCGCATCAGCTGGCAAAATATGTCAGCCGCACATCATGCTGTGCATGGCAGTGGAATAGAAAAGACAAATTCAGCAGAGGCCCATAAGCGTCCACGCTGAAAATCAGTCTGGGTAACCTGACAGCACACAGACACACTGTTCACCGTCTGTGTGCTTTGTAGCAACTGATAATGCAATAACTGGCAGGTAATATAATAACTGGTCAAAACCTATAAAAGCGTCCCTCAAAATGAGTCAGAAAATGTTACGTATGTATGTATATATGTATTAATGTTAAAGTAATATGTTGCTGGATAATGCAATAACATCTTCAGACTGATACTGTCATATCTCTTTCCTGATAATTTGATATATTACATGAACTGCTAATTATTTTCTAAACATCCTTATTATTGCTGCAGCCTGCAGCCTTTAGTTATCCGTCTGCAGATGTCACAGATGTCATATTACATATTAGATGATCAGTTGTTATCTTCTGAAATGCTTCAAGAGCACCATTTTAAAATACAGTCATTTCAGCAGTGGTCCATGAGTGTGGGGGCGAGGGGGGGCGAG
>OMOV01099380.1:0-12611 GCA_900312565.1 Beryx splendens | reverse complement strand
GTCAGGGTCTCCCAAGCATAGCTGGTGGGCCGATATGAGACAGCCTGGGCGATACTACCCAATGACGTAAAGCAATACAGACACGCACACATATTCTCACAAACACAGTCAAATATTTATGACACATCCCTATATATATATATATATATATATATATATACAGTAAATATGTTATGAGCACAGACACTGGCTTTAATAGTGTGTGCTTTTATGTCCCAGGTTCAGCCAGATGCACTTCTACCATTCCGTTTTCCTGGGCAGATGCACCTCTATCAGTCCTGAAAACCTCTTCCCAGGTAAGTAAACATCACTCTGTTAACATACAGCTGAGCTTAGTAGCAAACCCAATCTGCTGTTAATCCCTTCAGAGGGCAGAAAAGGCTTCATGCGCATTATACTTGATTTGATTATGATTAACTGAATGTCAGGCGCACCTCTAGTCTCTTCTTACTCACTCACACACACACGCTTGCTGTCATATATTTACTTTCAGAGTACGAGTACAGTTGTGAGCGTCGGCTGCCCTTCGTGTGTGAGCGGCACAACGTCACGTCGGTGGAGAGAAACCCTCTGGAGCCTCACGCCGGAGGGCTTCCCTGTGAGAAGAACTCCTTGGCCTTCAGAGACAAGGTCCGACTCTCCCACACACCGAGTCTGAGCCTGTTTGGCTGACGCTCTTACACAGATCCACTCACAGTGAGTGCAGCAGCAGAATAAGGGTACATTCCTGGGCCGCCAACATTACAAGTGCCCAGTAGTAAAAGAGTGTGAGGGTCAGATCCGCCAGTATTCTTGTAACCCTGGAGTGATCATATAAGAGAGAACTGCTAAGAAAAGAGAAAGTAGAGCAAAGAGGAAAGAGGATGAAGGGATTTTTTTTTATTACTTAAAGGGGAAATCCACTGTTAAAAAAACAGCTATTGGCTGAGTGTGTTCATGGGTACATTTTCCTCTTTGGTGTTTTTTAGGAGGAAGAGATACCAAATTTTCCACTGACAGAAGCCTAAATAGTCCATAATGCAACGCAGCCACAAGACATGTTGTGTATTGAGTAAGGGGCACGACTCACTTAATCTTGGCAGGAACAAACTAGATCTCTTTCTCTTACTGTCGCTAATGCTACCGCTGACACTGCCGCTCTGTCCAACCACATGTATAACCCGCAGCTGAAAGCAACGGGCTCAGGGCAGGAAATCGCTAGCTGAAGTAGAAGCGGAAGAGGCAGGTTGAGGGGAAATGGGTACACCAAAAAAAGTAAATCACAACACTTCATCACAAAATAACTCCTGGAATGCTCCGAACACTGCAGATGAATGATACGGTATATAACAGTGCCTCTGTATCCGAGGGTGGAGTTTTCCTTTACAGATAGGAGTTCTCAGCACTAGCTGCTGGTTATCAGATGGTAAAATCGCTGACAGAAAGAGACAGACTGCCGGATCCCGATGAACACACTGTCTTTTTTTCCAACATGAGTGGAAAGGAGCAAGCGCACCAATGTCACCAATTTATCAAACACTCTGTGGACCATACAGGTGCTGGGAAATTACCCAGGACCTGTAGACTCTCTGATAACCCACTAATACCCAGGCTGAACCAAATATTGACTTAGTGTTATCGCTTTCCTGGCAGTGAATCTGGGATTGTTGACACAAGCAGACATGGCTGTCACCACTGAATACGATCTCAAAACATGAAGAACTTGAATTATTTAGGATTGCCGACAGCTGATAAAAAATAACTGACAATAACGAACGCTATCACGTTACCAAGTGGTCTTGATTTGACATTTTGAAGAGACACCCATGCTGACAAAAACACAAAATTATTTCGTCTAGATGGACCAACACTGAAAAAGCACTGTGAGCGAGGGATGAGAGACACTGCTGGTGTCTCACAGTGCATGTCTGTGTATGTCTTGTGAGCGTAAACACACGGCTTAACTGACTGTGCTTCTGACCCGTGTCTTCCAGTGCTACACAGTGATGAAGCCCAGTCCGCCCGCGTCATTCAAGTACGCCAATGAGATGTGCATGAGCATGAAGGGAACTCTGGTCACCATATCTGACCAGGTGGAGCAAGGTGAGGACATCCACCCAGCCGTCCTTCTGGCACTACTACAGTCAGTGAACGTGGCAGGCATGGTCAGCATGTCAGGCCTATCGGAACGCACGTGGTGTCGACCGGCACGTGCCGCGTCTTGTTTCTTAAGCCATAATAATTTCACGTTGACCAAGAAAACGTGTATTTGTTTTACAGCAGCAGCTGGTCAGATTAAGTTAAAGTGATGTTGAATTTTGGTAGCACCTTGGGCTGTGTAGCTTCCTGGACATGACATAACCCTAAAATTGAAGAATAGCTCGTTTCATTTCCCTTTCCATTCACTGCCATTGTATGAAACAGGTCTGATACTTCTAGCACAAACGCAAAGAAAGCAGATTCTGAGAATATACAGTATATTAATTTTTTTTAAATTTTGCTGAATTTGTTTTAAGTTTTGTTTATGTTATTAAACAAAACACCGAACACCGAAATCCGGTCGGATGTCGCTGTTACACTTGTTCAAACTGAAAGGTTTCATAACGTAAAGAAAGTGATTCACAAATTAAGCAAAATGACTAGTTTTATTAAATATCGTCAGAATCTGCTTCCTGCAGAATCCGCTGCCAAAGGTCAGCATCACTGCATGCCACAAAATGCCACATTGAAACCACTCCGGTATTTATTTTACTTGCTTGTATTTAGACTTTATCACCACCCTGCTGCCGAACATAACGGAGATGGAGAAGATATGGATTGGGCTGAAACTGAAAACTAACAGCCCAGAATGGGTGGATGAAAGCCCAGTCGCCTTCCTCAATTTCAACCCCCTGATTCACGGCATGCTGCGGCCCGTCCGCGTCCAGGTACGTTCACTTCCCCTTCCCTCCAGTTCTGTATTCACACTTCTGTTTTCATGCTAACCTCACAGTGCTGAGTTGTTACCATGCATGGTGTTAATTCAGCAGGGAAACACTTCTGCTACGCCACCACAGCTGCTTCAGTAGTTAGAGTTGGTTCTCCTCCAGCACTGGCCCGTGGCAGCTCACACTGAAGTGCATTTTGAATGGGAAAAAAAGGCACTTGAATAGACGTTGTCATCTTGTTTGTTTGTTTGTGTGTTTGTTTGGTAGCCGTTTGTTCCAGACCCCATGGAGCTGTGTGTGTTCATGATCAACAACCCCAACTCTGCCATGATGGGTACCTGGGACTATGGCGCCTGCACGGAGCAGCTGGATATGGGCATTTGCCAGCACTATGCAGGTAAATCACGACCGCCAACACAGTGCTGTGCACCGCAGGTGTGGTACTGCTTAACATCAGATTTCTTCTTTATAACATATGTAGTTTTCTCCAGGGGTTCACATCTATTAATTTATGAGAGCCAAAGTCCTATTGAGAGGATAGACACATCGTAGCATAGACTTTGACGTCTGATAGGGTACCTCCAGATCATTCCATTTTAACGGGACAGTAAGTAACTTAACTTTTATCAACCGCTACTGGCGACAAAGCAATTGAATCAACATGGATGGTTCTCTGTAATCGACACAAACAATAAAGCCTCGTTTTTCACAATAGAGACAAGTGAGCTAGCTCATAAGAGCAGGGATCCAACAGAATCGTCTTGTGAACAGATAATAAATTACAACGCAAAATTGTGTAAAAATAATACTCCTTTGTCGTTTGCTTGAGGACGAAATGTCTCATAACGCCGTCCTCCGTGGTTTCGTTGAGAGGTTTACCGACTATCAAGATGTTACACAAGGCTTACTAACTTCCCTCTACTGTCAGACAAGCCGGAGGAGCCCCAGGTTCCCTCGGAGCCCTTCCAGGTCAACAACCACACCATCCTGCTGCTGCAGAAGAATCTCACCTGGTTCGAGGCCCTGGAGCAGTGCAATCTCAAAAACATGAGCCTGGCAAGTGTGGCCGACACCTTCCTGCAGTCCGTCCTCAGCGTGCACGTGAGCCGCGCACGCACACCCATGTGGATCGGACTCTTCAGTGAAGACGTAAGCGTACCAAACAATTCATATTCATCCAATTACCAAACATATTCATATTCCAATTCACCAATTCAGGAATGCATGTGTCCAAACTTTTGACTGGTAGTGTACTTCTCTAGTTTTTCCGCAGGTTTTGTGATTTGTTTTTATGTGTTTATTGTTTCTTTTGGTGTATGTGTTCAGGACGGGATCCACTACCGCTGGACCGACCACAGTCACACCACGTTCAGCCGCTGGTCTGCGGAGGAGACCAGCGGCTCCTGCGTCTACCTGGACACCGACGGCTTCTGGAAAGCCACGGAGTGTGAGGAGGAGCTAGGAGGCGTGATCTGCCACAAGCCACAGGGTGAGCGGTGGCACAGCGCACAGACGGGCAGAAGCAACTCCCTCCCGTCCCACTGCTGCTTCCCGCTGAGCGTGCAGTTTCTGGAACATTAGGACATTTCATTAATTCTCTGAGGGATATTTGGGAATCGTATAAATGCGTCACTTCCTTCCATAGAAAGTCAAAGAGAAGTCCGTAAGAATTTTACATTCGCCCCAGGGTGGAAAGCCTTTACTGCATTTACCATCCTTCACATCCACTCCAGTATTTATGATGATTGATATGTTGACTAGTGTTTATCTGTTTGCGTTAGAGTTAAAAAGCTAAACTCCATAAATATAGATTCTTATTCTTATTGTCTAGTGATCAGAGAGCCCTGTAACTAAAAGTTCACAGGTGTTATCTCCTCTGATAGACAGCGTCCCTGCTGTGGTCTTGAGAAAGACGGCCTTCCCTCCCATGGCTGTAACCTCTGACCCCTCTGCTGACCTGCATCAGAGTATCAGGGAGATAATTATGCAAAGAAAGAAGAGCATTTTTGTTTGTAACTTTTTGAGTTTTTGTTTTTTTTACACTGTAAAAGGCAGAGATGGGTCAGAGACACATGGAATAGGAAAGGTGGGAAACCGTATAATGCACAAAAACAGATTTATTTGCTACAAAAAGTGCTGAAACCTTCTTTTTTTTTACCTCCAAATTAGAAATGTGAATATTCTGAAATAATCTAAATAAAATGTTCAACTTATCTATTGTAGAAGAGACCATCACTACACCAGAGGACGTTGGAGTGAGGTGTCCCCACAAAATCAACACTCCACCCTGGATCCCCTTCAAGAGCAACTGTTACTCCTTCCAGCTGGTGGCCTCCAGATGGGAACACTTCGACAACGGACAGATCCACGACACCTGCAAGACGCTCTGTGAGGATTTCCTAATGCAACGATAACAGACTGATGTACAGTATAGTAGAAATGGTGATGGTGAAGGTGCTGACGATAGCATTTGTGTTTCAGACGAAAGTGCAGACATCCTAACTATCCGGAACGCAGAGGAGAATGAGTTCATCAAGCAGCAGCTCGTGCCCTTCAGCAACCTGGTCCAGTTCGTGTGGCTGGGCCTGTACAAGGATGGAAACGGTTGGCACTGTTCTGTTTGTACCGCAAGGTTTAGTAGATGTAACCGAGACGCCGTAGATTCGCCCCAGTTTGCCCAAATGAGATCCTGGTGTTTAAGTGTGGACGTGTCTTTGGCTGTTGTGTTCTGCTGTAGATAACCAGATGACGTGGTATGATGGCACAACGGTCCAGTACTCCAACTGGAGGTTCGGCAGGCCAGACATAGATGGAGACTTCATGGCGGGTCTCAACCCTGACGGAGTCTGGGAACTCATCACCAACCGGCACTATTTCTCGCCCTTCAAACAGAGGAGCATTGTGGTCTGCAAACTGGACAACGGTTGGTGGATCCCACTTTACCCCTCTCTGCGCCAGACTCCTTCCCTCTCCTGACACAGTTTACTTATTGCAAACATTTCATGGTCAAAATCGTCTTTTCTCATCCGTTTGCTTTAATCCTCCCCTCCTAAGAATCCAAAAAGGAGTACAACCAGACGTCCAAGGATTTTCAACAATACGGCAACCTGACTTACCAGGTCGTTACCAGGAAGTTGAGTTGGTTCCAGGCGCTGGAAGAGTGCGGTCGGCGTGGAGGGCACCTGGCAAGTGTCCATGACGTCCAGCACCATGGGCATTTGGAGCTCATTGCCAGGACGGACGGCTTCCCGCTCTGGATTGGCCTGTCCAACCAGGAAGTAAGAACCACCGCTGAACCAGAACCTGTGCCTTCAATGTTCCTAAGATACACATTTCTTTAAATTATAATTGCGCTTCATTATGAGACAGTAGGCCCATTCAGATCACATTTCTGCTGACAAGTGAGGTTGTGTATTTTATTCAGATCGAACTCAGATTTCATTCTCATTACGGTGAAGATGCAGGCAGTCGTGTGGTACGAGGCCTGCCAGAGCTCCTCATACGTCTTTGCTCATATTTCTGTCCTGACTGTTAACCAGATGGGCTAACATGACTGTGTCGCTCCACGCAGGCTAGTGGCTCAGCCTACGAGTGGTCTGACGGGACCAGATACGACTACACAGCCGCCATCTCTGACTCGCCGGAGGGGTCCAGCTCAGACCGTCAACAAGGCGGCTGTGTGTTCATCACCTCTACCGGAGGCTGGGTGAGGACCAGCTGCCAGGCCTTGGTAGACGGAGCCATCTGCTACAACACCACCATCACCACCGCTTCCCAGAGTAAGACGCTGATGTGTTTCATGTCGCAGGCGGTGTTCGACTTCCGTCACGCAGGATACGGAACCGATTGAAATTGTCAACGTTGAAGGGCTATTAGACTGCCCGCACCTCCTCGCCCCTCCTAGCACTGAGTCCTTCAGGGCAGTGGTGCTCAGCCTGGGGGTCGGGTCGCGAGATGATTTACGGGATAGGAAAGAAACATATTTCTACTATACAAATTCATTATCATGTCTATTTTTTCAGGTGTTTCGCTAAAAAAAGAAAAAATCTTGTGAATACTGAATAGTTTTCAGCCTCCTCTGATATTAAATTTCCTGAAAAAGGAAAATCATTCTTTGGTTGAACATATGCAGCCTGTGACAGGGGGTGGCATTTTGAGGGGTCACGAGCCAAAAAGGTCGAGAAGCACGGCTTTAGGACATTACAGAAAAAGTCATAACATTGTGTAACATAGTTCTGCCCTTCGACCTATCTCTGCTAACGTTACATCGACTGTCCTCCATCTTGTCTCTTGTGTTGTTACGAATCAGGGGCCAAACTGCAAGTAGCCCCAGTGGCCAATGACTGTCCCCAGAGCAACGGTGCGTCCAAGTGGGTGCAGTACGAGGACCACTGCTACGCCTTCGACATGAGCTTCTACAACTACACCGTCTACGACATGGAACAGGC
Source organism: Beryx splendens (assembly GCA_900312565.1). Taxonomy (NCBI): domain Eukaryota; kingdom Metazoa; phylum Chordata; class Actinopteri; order Beryciformes; family Berycidae; genus Beryx; species Beryx splendens. The sequence goes on along the minus strand of OMOV01099380.1, from coordinate 5,257 downwards.
CAAGAGCATCTGTCAGAGTCTGGGTGAGTGCTTCTCATGTCCTACACCATTTCTATCCTGTATTGTGTTTGGTGCAGGAAGCAACTGAATTATGGAGGTTTGTTATCAGTGTTGATCTGAAGCAGTGGTAGTCCGTCGCTGCTGGATGGAGTTCAGCAGACACAGCGTGGCCTCTGAAGTCGTTGTTCTGTTTGTTCCTGACAGATGCTCATCTGCTGGCTATAAATACCAAAGAGGAGAATGACTTTGTGACAAAGTACATGTCTGATAACCCTCTCATCACCAGTCGAGTGTGGCTGGGGATGGACCTCGACACTCAAGGTAAAGTCCTCCCTTTCATATAGAGGCTGGACGGTAAAGACTGGGATCATATTTAAAAGGAAGAAATAAAACGAACTTGCAAGTAGTTACATCAGTGTTCAGCCGGTGGCAGTGAGCAAAGCACGGGAGCATTCCTCTCTTGATTTAATCAGAGAACTCATGACCAAAGACTCCAACTTCTGTTGAGTAAGACAACACCGTTTTCTTCATTAGCTTGTGTCCCATGACCGGACTCGTCTCTCCTCTGATCCTTATGATGGTGTTACCATCTCGTTTGAGTGTGACATTCACCCTACACATCTGACAAACGTGTGTGTGTGTATATAGAAGCACACACACTATGTGAAGCAGTGATAGTCCATTCATCTGTTTTCTTTCTCCCCCTCTCCTCCCCTTTCGTCACCTCTCCTTCCTCTGCCAGGTGCGCCCGTAGCCTGGCTGGACGGCTCAGCGCTGGACTTCTTTAACTGGAAGGGCGGGGAGTCTGCGACCGGGGGGAAGTCGGAGCCCTCCTGCGCCGTCATGGTGTCGACGGACAAAGGCGCTTGGAGTCGCGTCAGCTGCAAGGCGAGCCAGAGTCGAGTTGTCTGCAAAGCTGCCGCGAGTGAGTAGTACGGCACAAACGGTTACACACCCTCACGATACCGGACTGTTCATAAATGACGGGCAGGATTATTAATTTTGTCATCCATTGCATTCCATAATCTAATTTTAGATTGGGTACTAAGCAAATTCATGAATGGGCTTCTTTGCCATTATCTTGACCTCAGTAGAGTTCCCAAATGTTTTTCTTGCCTCCCCTTTGATGACTGTGTCTCTAGGAACCCCATCTGTGAAGGTTTTTGTTGTTAGATATGACTTAGAAAAGAATCAGGCCTACATAATGGTTACATTTTAGGGGCGATAACAATAAGGAGAAGGAGACCGATGATCTTAATGGTCATTGTTATACATTGTGTTAATGTGCTAGTGAATAAAACAAATAATTAACTGTTTCTTGTTTTGCTGGGGACCCCCTGGAAACCGTTCAGGGGCCCCGAGGGTCCCCAGACCCCACTTTGGGAACCACTGGAGTAGAGGATAGAGACATCTTTAATATCCATGAGGTGAAATCTGCCTTTCAGACCGCAGGAAAAAACACAAAGCAACAACATACAATAAACATAAGTACAAACAGCCAAGTGCAGTGAGTCAACAGGCTCCTCCACAGCTGCACATGTAGCAAGAGAACATCATCTGTGGTATTAATGTCACCCTCCTAAACATCATGATGACATCAATAGGCCAATAAATTAGAGCACGACTAGCATCGTCATCACAACCCCCAACCACCGGCCACCAGGGTTAGAGGACCTGGGATTGTGAATCAGATTTGCAGCTGGAATAAATGAGTTTCTAAATATATTCGTCTTGCACACAGACGCATATGCACTCACCCTCAAATCAATAATGTGACAATGTTTTTGGGGATGAGTATTCGTGCTTTCATAAGATATTTACTCAGAAGATATTTACTCGGAAGGCCAGTAAGCTCAGAAAACTGTGTAACTTTACTGTAACGCAGCCTTTCAGACCAGGAAGTCAGATTGAAGTTATTTCACAATATAACGATATCCAAACTCCCAGACGATATCTAGTCTCTTATCACGGTATCGATATAATACGATATATCGCCCAGCCCTACTTGTGATCTTAGAGCACACCTTATAAGAACAAACACCGGAACCACTTGATGACTGACTGACGGGCGTGTTGTCTCCCTGGCCGTCTGCTCCTCAGGGTCTGGAGGCTCTCCGGTGGCTCTGGCCTTCTTCCTGGTCATCCTGCTAGCTCTCCTGTCGGCCATCGGCTTCATCATCTACAAGAAGAAAAGGCCCTACTTCACCTCCACCGTCCGCTACAAGAGGAACTTCGACGAGGCAGGCTCCACCAGTATTATAACGGACGCTGATTGAGCCTACCGAACGTAATCAGCCTCAGGAAGTAATGATGTGCCTGCCCTGTGAGCATTTTAGTTCTGTCAGCAACAGCAAATGCAGCCTGCCCTTTTTTTTAAAAATTATTTATTTGAGTTTCTCAAGTCAGCGGAGTCTTAAGAATTGTCACTCAAACTGACTGTAAATATTGTTAGTATTATAAATTTCCCCCATTTCATAGCTGTTTTATTTGTATAATTTTAGATCTAGATTTAGATTATTTAAGGGATTGATACCCTCTCTCTCTTTCCCCCATGTGGCTCAGCATGAGTTAGAATAGTTTGAATGCTTGGTTTGGTTCTCTTTGGTGCCAATTATGCCAAATTAAAAAAAAAATAATCCAGATTTTTTTTTAATGAAAGAAAATGTTTGAAGTTGATTTTGAGAAATATGCAACGTCGCCCCTAGAATCCATTATTTTTGCATTTCTTGTGGCTAAACTCTGCTGTTTGTGTGGCTGTTATCAGAGAGCCAGACCCATGCACCGTCATCTTTACAAGAGACTGTCAGTGGCCAACTGTTTTCTTTTTCAAACTCATAAAGTTTGAGTTCCGAACAGATGCATTTGAACTCTTGCAGCGATTAGAAGAACCTGTCGTGGAGGGAAAATATCACTGACTGCCTTTCAAGACTTATTACTTGAGGAAACCTTGTGAGTTTTCACAGCAAAGCACTGGAGAGTGTGTGTGCGTTGTTCTTCTAGTAAGAACTGTATTTTTTTTTTAAATATTTACCCGTTCACCTGGCGTCTTCATGACCTAACAAGAGGTGTTCAGTAGTCAGAATCTAATTGATGAAAGAGAAAACCTGGTTAGTGATTTTTTTTTTGTCCTGCTGATTAGTTTTAAGACGTGTAGGACTTTGACTTTGATCTGAAGCACACCTGTCTGTAGAATGTATATGTTTGTATATCTGTCTTTCCTATGCACTCAAACTACTGAGCAAGTACGCACTTTAATATGTCATGGAGCAAACGTTCCTACTGCGTTTAAGCACAATGAAGTTTGGAGATGGTTCTTCTTTACTGCTTTCTTAAGGATTCTGATATTGGTGTTTGCACTGGTGTTTGCTGTAAATGCTTTGTAAATATGTGATGTATGTTTTTATAACTGTCTTGAGAACTGAACCAAAGACGCTTTGAATCTGTTGAATGTCGATGGCCTGGGCATTCCTCTCGTTTTCAGGAACTGCCTCAACATGGCTGGTTGGGCTTGCTAACCCATTCATATCACGGTGTAAACCAAACGCGTTCCTCCTTTCCCCCCCCTGGTCCCAAACACGCCCATCAGCTCAAATCAGGTACAGTCAGTATCCTTCCAATAAAATGACCTGCCTTCAACAACTTGCTGTTCTATCTTTTTTCAATGTGGTGTACTTAGTTTGACATGTGGTGTGTATCCCATCATGACCAAGTCAATCTGTTATTCTTTATATGCAACGAGCCAGGCTTGTCAGCTAGCAACGCAATTTAAAACTAGACTGGATATCGTCTTTACTAATTCCACCTCCCGTTTTATGTAGAAATCCATTCATTTTGTAAGACTTTATTTAAAAAACATTTATACTCGTGTCTGAAAGTCTTGAGAACATTCTCAGCACTTTCCTAGCAGTGAAGGGCTTTTTACTTTACTAGAGGAGGAAGCTTGATCTGTTTTAGTGAGTTGTCGTAACGTGTGTAGTGCAGAATGTAGCTCTCACTGGCCTGAAGTGGTGGTTAAGTTTTCTGGCCCGTGGTAAACTCTACAGTCTGTGGGTGAAATCAAGTGACAACTGCCACTTGGCAGTCTACAATAACCACTCCCGCAAGTCACTGTCCAACCTACCCAACACCAAACAGGTCGTTTCATTTGAATAGCAAAGTTTGATCTATGTAACCAGTAAAATATATATTTTGGGGTGGATGCGGTATTTACTTTAGCAGTTTTGCCTAAGAAAACTGGTGTGTGATATCTGAGAAACACTGAGAAAATACAGCAAGTGCCTTTCTAGTGTAAGCACATTTCCTGCCAGATATTACTGGAGTTGCTCTGATTTGGACAGAGTTGTGACTCGAATCTTTCTTTGTACTCAAATCAAGTTGACTCGGTACCACCCACTATTTCCGACTTACATTGTGGAGATGACTTGCTCCGTTTCCACCTAGCTGGGACCAAATATTCTCCAACAATTCAACTCTTGGGTAAAGTCGGGCAAAATTAAGAAAGAACGGAGCCAAGATTCACCTACCCAAGCAGTCCTGTCAGAAAGCGCAGACGCCGCTCATCAAATCCAGATTTCAACCTTTCAGTAACGCGCCTCCTCCCTACCCGACTCTCTCCTGCACTCGGTCTGTAGAAGCATGACACTCCATCACTCAAAATATACTGCGTTCGCATTCAAATCTTTATTGCAAAAATTAAAGCATTAAACTATATTTAAACATACATAAAGCATTTCCAATAGCAACACTGAAACAATACAAATGGAGAAAAGAAAACTTGTCAATTCAGCTGTGAGAACGTGTCGATATTCACACATTGCATCTTCACATATCTCAGAACACTCCGTGGGAAAGGTCACGCGGGGAAACAGACGGTAAAGGGAATAATTGTTTGCCACTTTTTTTTAAACCTCCTCTCCCCTCACAGCGTTCCTCTTCCATCACAGCTAAAATACAAACCACTGACATGTCACTGTTGGCCAAATCCATCCCATCGGTTACAACATCGTTTCTTTTGTTGCCATTTCTGCCGTAGCCCAGTAAACATTAAAGCACTCATGGTATAACAGTGCATTTTTATAACTGGAGGAGTTATTAAAGTGCACTCGAAGCTCAAAGAGGAATGGAAATACACTGGCCCAACACCAAAATATTTCCCCACGAGTTCATTTCAAAAGTTTGCATATCTACGAAAGCTGCCACCTGCCAAAAAAGGCAGGATATGTTCTTTCTGTGCACTTGGCATTTTGTTTACAATTTT
>OMOV01099379.1:0-10773 GCA_900312565.1 Beryx splendens | reverse complement strand
AGGTTCGCGCCACCGTGTTACCTCCGGCTTGGTCGGGCGTTCCTACAGACACAATTGGCCGTGTCTGCGGGTGGGAAGCCAGGTTAAGGGTTTGTGTCCTGGTCGCTGCACTAGCGCCTCCTCTGGTCGGTCGCCTGCTCAGCGGGGAGGGGAACTGGGGGGAATAACGTGTTCCTCCGCACACGTTATGTCCTCCCGGTGAAACTCCTCACTGCCGGGTGAAAAGAAGCGGCTGGTGACTCCTCATGTATTGGAGGAGGCATGTGTCTGTCTACTCCCTCCCCAGATCGGCAGAGGGGGCGGGCAGTGACTGGGACCGCTTAGGTAGGGGGAATTGGGCATGCCAGACTGGGGATAAAACGGGGGGGGGAATTGGCAAAAAAAAGAAAAAGCAATGTAATCTGCCCCTTCACCCTGTGAAGAACAACATACCTGCGGAGCTCTTCGCTCTCCATGAGCTGCTGTAACATGGCGTCTCCCATTTCCTTGCGGATCTCAATTTCCTGGACCAGGTTTTTTCTCCGCTCGGCCAGCAGTTTTGTTCGGAGGCTCTCGATCACATTCACTAGCTCCTGGGAAAGTTAAGAGTTAACATATAGACAGATTAGATTCATGTGGCAACATAAGTTGTCACACAAAAACACAGTGCACCTTGTGATGAGTGAAGGTGATGTGTGATATTCACATAAGGGAAGTGAACCATTCTGATATTGCTGCCAAAAATAAGGTCTACAGTAGTAGACTGCCATGGTGTGTCAATAGTGGCTATTAAAACTCTGAAGTCCCATCTGATCATAACATGGCAAAAATTCTTTTTAATATATAAAAAAAAAACAATAGTATGAAAGTGTTATTTTGTATAAAGGACCCCATTACCATGCAACTTTCATCATTCTGATACCAATAACAAACACGTTACGGATTTGTATCACGCATTTATATCAGCTTACTAAGAGCACAGGCAATGCCATTAGCGTTTGCAGATAACGTTATTAAGTTAACAATGTTAGTAGCCTGATATATGCAGTCACATTAACCGGCTAGGCTAAATTGCTAATGCTACGTATTGCAACAATATGAGTCAAGCAACGCAAGCCTTTTTTCTTACAAAAATACATATTTTCATTTACATACTGACAAAGTATGTTCTGTGCATCTTATTCCCTGACTATATTGTACTGTACATGCCAAAGCGCATGTCTTTAAAGTATTCATATCAGGACAGCGTCATTTGCTGATCCGAGTATGAATACATGGGAGCTGGGTCGGCACCAATCCAGATACTACAGATACTGTCGGCACACCTGTTTATATGGAAAAATTTTGAATCAGAGAAGCAAAGTCAACAGTATAGAGCAATGGTTCCATCATTGATAATATTGTGGTCAAATATACAGAAAATTCTGTGTGATAAATGTCATGGAGTAGAGCATTTGTACATTCTGTGGCAGGATGGACATGTCTGCCTCATCCTCTTCATCCAGCAGCTCTTCTTCAGACAGGTAGCTCTCCAGGGCCTGGCTGTCAATCACCTCGGCCCTCACCAGAGGTTTGCCGTCTTGACCGACGAGACGAGGAGCCAAAGACTCCAGAGACCTGGCTGGAATCACATGAACAACCTACAGACAACATTAATTGGGATGATCATTTAAAGGAGCAATCACTAATATTTCACTGGCTCGTTGCACAAAATGACCATAACATATCAGCCAGGATTCACAAGTGTTATTGATCGATGCCACTCACTCCACATTAACTCAATGGCTGCCAGATCTCAAACTTTCTAAACAAGCAGTCTGGCCCACTCTTCTCCACACCCCCTATACACCCAAGCTCCGCACCCTGCACTACCTCCCTTAGATAACCATGGAAGAAAGAGTGACTGAAGGATTGGCTTTGCAAGACACCTCTGCAACAAAGCCTAAAAACAGGCGCCAGGGATGCCCCGATAACGTTTTTTGCCACCGATCGCCGATGAGCCATATCGGCCGATACCGCTCGGTCCTGCCGATAGTTTTTTTTGTTTTGTTATAGCAGCTGGTACTGTAACAGTTTCCATTTGACATACATTTCATCCATCAAACTGAGTCCTGGTTAAAAAGTATCCAGATTTTCTTTTTTTCTACCTCAATATTTACTTGATAACGTTAACCGGAGCACAAGACTCACAGTTCCCTGTGTTGTTGAGTAGAGTTAAATAAATGGAGACACCCTCCGAAGATATATATCTGTTTCAGTCTTGCTAGTTCAAGGTTCAATCAATGCAACTAGCTAACGTTTAACTTCCACAGCCGTTGTTTACATTGTTTGGTGTCGCACTCTCACGTCATCACCAGGATAAGACGTGTAAAGAGAAAAACATGTCTGTCTGCCGTTAGTCCGCTGGCGGGCTAAGCGAGCTAACCGCCCGACCCTTCCTGAAACACAGCAGGTATCTCATGTTGAGGTGAAGCCTGTTTTAATGCGAACATTAGCTGTTCGGTGTGTTAGCCGCTGCACTAACAAGCCAGCTGTTTGGCAACTAATGCTAGCAAGCTAACTGCATTGTAAATTCATGTTAAGAGCTAACCTCAGCCAGCCTCACGTACCCCTTTTCCACCAACAAGACCAGTCGGACCAGAGCAGCGCAGCTCTGGTCCGACACTCCCCGAGCCCCGCTGTAACACAGCGAGGAGAACTGAAGGAGAACTGCTGACAAACAGCTGCAGGGACTGCTAGTTGCTTCCCCCACAAGGTATTTTATCCTGGCATACATTACAGATGGCACGTGTCGCATCTGTCTCACACACGTTGTAATAGCTCTTTGTAAGTTATTAGTTTGCATGAGACAATGAGACCGACTCTGCTGAGAAACGGCTCACGCGTTTTGCGTCATCGATCCGATCTGAATATCAGCAGATGCCGATTGCTGGCCGATCGATAGCAGCATCGGCTGCAAAAACCGAGTGAAGACTACTGCCACATTTCAAAGGTGGAGGTAGCTCAAGCTCACAGCTTTGCTGCGCATTAATAAATATCTGTCAACCAATATTCCCACAAACAACCTGTTGCTAGTAAGAAGCTAAAGGGTAACGTTACTTGGTGAAGTTGGTTAGCTATAGCTTGAGCCGCTAGACCTCTGCCGATAACGTTATAGCATCGCTAATATTTGTAACTGTGGGATGTTGTAAACATTTATAACTGTTTTCAATGGGATATATTACTACTTTACTTGACATTTCTAAACTGTAACGCTACTTGGCTAGGTGGTGTCTGTTGCATTACACAAAACAGTTCTGGTCAGTTTCACGCCACCGTAGCTCACAGGGACGGGAGCAGTCGGGGAGGTTGTGGCTGAGACTTGTGGAGGAGGACAAGTTTACAGCTGTTGTAGTTCCTATGGCTGCCGTTAGATGGTACGAAAGTGTCCATATTAACTTACTGATTGTTCCTTTAAAGCACAACTATGGCCATTTCCAACCTGGACCCCATTTTTCCATCATTGAGTCTGACCAAAAATCAATTGCTTCACTATAGCGTACTTCACTACAGCTACTTACAATTTCCCATTTGGCAGACACTTTTATCCAAAGCGACGTACATGAGATTTTTATACAACACAAGCAAGCATCTATTCAGGAGAGAACGAGATTAAGTGCCGTAAAGCTAAGTTCTGGTCCAACAGGACATAGGTGCTATAAAGCAGTGTATGGAGGCAGATAAAGACTTTTGTTTTGTTTTTATTACACAATCCTTCAGGTGAGAAGGTGTTCACTAAAGAGCTGGATCTTTAGCCTTTTCTTAAAGATTGAGAGGGACTCTGCGGATCGACTGGAGATTGGTAACTCGTTCCGCCACTGAGGAACCACAGAAGAGAAGAGTCTGGCTAGAGACTTCGGGCCTTGTTGTGGTGGCAGCACCAGGCGCCGTTCCTTGGCAGAGCCAAGTGGGCGAGAGGGAGCGTAAACCTGAATGAGGGAGTTCAGGTAGGTAGGAGCCATTTTTGTTGCCGCTTTGTAGGCAAGCATCAAGGACTTAAACTTGATGCGGGCAGCAACTGGGAGCCAGTGGAGAGATATGAACAGCGGAGTGACATGTGCTCTTTTGGGCTGGTTGAAGACCAGACACGCTGTCACGTTCTGGATCACCTGCAGAGGTTTGAGCGTACATGCTGGGAGCCCTGCCAGTAAGGCAGTAGATATGGGTATGGGTGTATGGGTGAGTGAGAAGGCAGGCCAAAAGAGTAAAAGTACTTAAGTCTTGCTTTCCTGAGTACAGCTCTCCAGTACAGTGGTTGTTCTGTGACATTGCTTGATGGTTCGTTTGCCATTTTGTGTTGTAGTATACATTTAATTTTTAGACTTGGTATCAAAGTCAAAATTCTGGTATGTGACAACACTACTCCGTGTAGGCAACATAGATCATTGGAGATCTGTTCCGATTCAGAGAGATTTGTGACAGGAGCATGCCTGTTCCTCTCACACTGACCTGTTTGGCAACAGCGGAGAACTTCATAACGTGGAGTGTCTCATCATAGGTGGAGGCACACTGGTTAATGTTGACGATCATGGAAGCTCTTCCTTTCCCACAGAAAACGGCCTGGAAGAGCTTGGTGAGTTTGCTCTCTCTGAACGGAATGTAGCTGCTCTTCGTCCTGCCCAAAAACACGAGAGAAGTAGAGCAATGCAAAAATACCTTCCGACAAACTGAAAGGTTGATCGATATGCTTGCCCTTTACCCTCTTTAAGGATTTCACACGTGGGGGTCATTTAGAGAGGCAAAGGTGAATGCTCTCAACTATTCGATACTTGATCAAGAGGCGATGTAAGTTAAATATCCTTAATCTGGTATTCAAAATTATGCACACTTGCTCATTACCAACTTCAGTGTGTACAAAACTCTGCTACACTAATTTCTACCCCATGTGAGAACCACGTCGTATCAGTTCAAACCTTCGCACCCTGTATGAGCCCTAGATTTTGTCCACCTAGTAGAAAAACTGTCGTACACATTCATTACCAACTGTACCTGTCAGTCTGATTGTTGCGAAGGGCAGTGATACACTTCCCCAGAATGAGCAGGGAGTTGTTTATGTTCCCCGCCTCCTTTAGCCTCTCTCCAAATGTTTTGGTTTTGTTGCATCTTTCAGAGCCGGCCAGATCACACAGAGAAAACCTGAGAAAGACAAATGGTCACAATGTTGATGGCATACAAGGCAGCTAAGAAAACTTTGGGTTAGACCAATATGGGTGCAAAGCTGTAGTCTGAATTTTGATGTTTTCACTACAAGCTACTTACTCTGAGATCCTTTGGACTGTAGTACCATCAGTCTTCAGTAACTTCATGGTGAATATGCTGTGGCTGTGTAAATGGAAAGCCCATATGAGTTTTGCAGACAGTAAATTCCAACTGCTACACCAAATAAAATGATGCCATTTACCTTCTGCTAGAGGACTGGTTCATCTTAGTGGATGCAGCAGTTCGATTTTTGTTTCCATATCGTAGAAGTTTGCAGGCTTCCTCCAAGTTTTGGATGTTGATCCACTTTAGATCTGAAAGTAAAATATATTAACATTCTGAAAACTGAAAAGAACATAACAACTAAGCTTTAAAAAATCTAATGTTTGACAAAGAAAGTTGCTCTGATGCACATGTACAGCCACCAAGACAATTATGAATGAATCGCTGAATTACAGCAATTAGTGTTCACACCTCTAACATAAGTGTTCCCAGCGCCGTCTTCACACACGCGTAGAGCAGCACGTTTCTTTGACTTGGTGCAGAAGGGAGGCTGCAGCAGATCGTAAACACTCTCCTTGTAGATTTCAAAGAATGCCACCCACAAGGCAAACTGGCTGCTGCCTGGTTCTGTTGGGTTGCTCGCCATCTCCACTGGACGGAGAGGAAGGTAGAGAGGATAGGGAAAGAGAAAAAAACAATTGAGAAAGAGAAAGGGAATCAGGCATACAAGTTCTACCCACCTATTTCTATGGAAATCACCATAGTGTTTGGGTGTTGACGATTGATTCCTGATACCGTCTAGGGATTTATATTTTCCCAATAGACAACTTTAACCCCTTCTCAATGCAAGACAATGTATGGCATAGTTTCAGTTGTAGTCAACCAGAGCCTCTGTGTCATCGTACCATAATGACACTGTGGATCAGGAAAACTTTGGGGAATGTATTCATCAGTGTGTCGAATTGCTGTGGGCTACCTGTTTGCTCACAGGACAAAGAGGAGAACGAGAGACCAATGGCTGAGGAGGGCGAAGAGTCCGAACTACTGCAGACTCTCAGAGGATTACACTCCTACAGGGGGACAAAGAACACATGTCTACCATGAGTACTCTCTGAGAACACCATGGAGAACCATCTAATAATTGGACATGAAGTTCTAACCTCTTTGAATGAGGAAAAAATGGCAGCCTTGGCGCTCCTCTCCTGCTTGACCTGGTCAGGACCCAGATACTGAGCGTCGTTCCTGAGGTACGGTTTCAGGTCCATCCCCTCATACAGGTGGCCTCTGATGTACTGGAAGGTGGCATCCAGCACTCGCGTCAATATTCCTGGCTCTTTCGGAGTTCCTAAAACACATTTCATATGCTAGGATGTCCAACTAAAAAGAACACCCATCCAACCATCCATCCAGAAACAGACTTTGAAGACAGATACTGCTAATTCTAGAAGATACAAGAGAGATGGATCTCAGCAGAGGGAACCATATCCTTAAGTGTCAATTGTTTGCCAGTAGGAAGTAGAGCAGGGCATTTGAGTACACAGATAGTATGAACATCCAGCAGCAACAGGAAATATGCCTAAACCAACCTGGATAATTATTAAAATGTCAGTGTGTTCCCATCCTTACCTTGGATTGTGTAGGTTTTCCCAGCGTTGGTTACACCATAGCTGAATATCAATGCATTCTTCCCATCCAAGTAGTCGGACACTTGGCTCTTGACGGTGTCCTCAAATAGCTCAGCCTGCGTCGTCTCAGGTCCAAAAATCTACAAGAAAAATAGAATCCCGTCTGACAGATGTGAAGCCAGCTTCTTCTAGCTAAAAGCAATTATTACAATGATCCAATTAGCCTGGACTTTATTCCATGTCCTGGCATAAGTCACATTGATAGATTAATCGCATTGGTATTCTTCTTTTCCAGGGTCTAAACTAGAGCATGATGTCACCCATCAGTCATTTCACTCAGACTGAAAGTATGATTACTATTACCAAGTATTTCTTGCATTTTACCACATTGTACTAAACCATACCATCATTTCCGTCTGGATTGAATGCATAGTCAACAAAGTGCTTGATCGATCCGTTTTTTAACTTTTGGGTCACATCATACAGAAACACATTAAATATAGGTCACTTGCATCAGTAGAGAATTAACACAATACAATTCAGCATTACTTCTGCACTGATCTCTCACAGAGCTAACATGTAGCATTATGAGCTTAGATAGTGTGAAAACTACACTGCTGAAGGTCTATAAAGTCCAAAAATGAAATAGAACCTTTCATCCTGACAACTCAAATAATGTTTGTAAGCTGTGACTTTTTATTATTATTTTTTCAGTGAAGGTAAATGCGGACTATTAACATATGATCAGGCTGCAGGTCAACAGTGTTAGAAGCTCAGGAAATGTCTCACCTGAGAGAAGGAGAATTTGTGCAGTGGCAGGCCAATGCCCCTCTCGCTGCTCTTCATGGTGGCAGAGGCCTTTGGTGCGTTCAGCGCCACCGTCTGACCGTTTTCCATCACTACACAACCCTGAGGAACAGAGAGGACAACTTGCAGTCTGAATAGAAACATGCATCCTAGCAAGGGCAGATTGTCTAGTCATCATTTCACCACTGAAATGGAGGTTCCTCCCCAACCACAGCTACATATTTACTCTTGTTTTTGTGCTGGTTTATTATTGTTATTCATTATTTTCCTGCCATGTTGGCGCAAATTCCCGTGAGTTGGTACATTGCAGAGACATCAAATTTGGCACAATGACAGATATTGGTAATCATTAATAGGTCCTGAAATATGAACCCAATCGGCCTCAAGGTGGCGCTATAATTAAATGTTTTACGTTAAAAGCCCAGTTTTCACGATTAGGTCCAAATTATACAGGTGACCCTACTCTACAACTCTACCATTTGGACCCTCAAGGTCCGCCTGTAATGTTTTTGAGCTGTTTTGAAAGTTCTGAAGAACACATTTTTAACATCTGCTACACCGTTTGACCAATTTTTATGTAGCATCTACAGACCTCATTAAAGATTATTTTCATGGGCATTTTGCCTTTATTTGATAGGACTGTATATATAGACAGGAAAGCAGGGAGAGAGAGATGGGGGGACATGCAGCAAAGGGCCACAGGCCGGATTCGAACCCAGGGCTGCTGCGGAAAGGACTAAGCCTTATTAATGGTACGCCCTCTACCAGGTGAGCCAGACCTCATTAAAAGTTGTTAAAAGGTTGTTGATATCTACTGTCGTTTTGAACAGATTACTTTTTAAATTTGAGAGAGCATGGCCTGTCAGCCAAATTGTCGTAACTTCATGACCGATTGTCCAATCACACGAAACTTTGTGAACATGTTCAGATATCATCAATGACCATGTGTGCACAGCTGTTTTAATCTTGAACAGTAGCAGTCCCCACAAATGCAAAAAGTTTATATCTTGTAATCGGCTACATGGATTCGTGCGAAATCCGGTTTGCACGATCTAGGGTCATGAGTCAGTCAATGCATAAAATTTGGTAATGATCGATTAAAGTTGGCATGGCTTATTACAACAAATCTAAATTTCTAGACATTTCACATTCCAAATTTCATCATATCACATGCTGCCAAAATTGTCACAGACAGTCTCTAGATGGCAGGTATCAAGTGTTTAAAATGTTGTTCAGAACGGTCAAATGGTGAGTCCGCAGTGATATTCAATATGTTGCTGTAATTTGTATTGTATGCACATTTTCTATTGCATCTAATTTTTAAACAAATTTCACCAAAATATTTCACAATACACTTGAGAACAGCAGGTTGATGTGTGATTTTATTCAGAATTTTATCCCCAACAGTTTAAGTTTTGTGACATCCCTCTCTCTACCTTCTACTTGTGAGGTTGGTTTGGCTTCCTGGCTCAGGAGCCAGTGGGCGGGGTTGGAGAGGGTGTCAGGAAACTACCTGCACCTGGGTAGTTGTAGCTTCCTTGTTAACCTCTTTGTGATGGCCTCAACTTGTGAGAACGTGTGTTTATGCATGTGGCATGTAAATACCTAAATAAATGTAATTTCAATTTCAATGTACATGTCAGTACCATTCAGAAAAGGCTTGAACCCCTTTCATTGCTGCTTGCAGCTATATTTTATTGTTAATTCTTCATCTAAAAAGGCAGGAATGGATCCCAGTTTCCCCAACTATTGAATAGGTGGAGTGGCGGTCACTCTGCCTTAAAGAGCTGCTAACTCTCATCACCCTGTTTTCAAGAGAGTTTCAGTGTCCCATGGTGGTCTAAATGCCGTTTCAGAGGCTTTTACTTATCTATATTTATTGTCACTTCTAGATTCTACAGATTTCGAACCAGACTAGATCACCTTCCACATTAGACGCTATACTGTACCTGATCCTCGTTACTGGAGAGTTCCTCTTTAGAGAAGGGCCTGACTCTCAGGTAAACCCTCAGAGTCTGCTGCTCAGCACCGCCTGGCATTTCACTCTAGAAACCCAGGGGACAAACGTCAGACCGACACCAAAACTCAGTGTAGAAGAGCTGAAATTTTAAGGTCACTTCAATCATTCTGATCAATTAGTGATCTAGCCAAGGAAACCTGGACAGGCGTCCTAGGTCAGCCCTCCTACTCTTGAAATGTCTAAGAATGACTTAAAACAGAAAAATCATGATATAATTTTTTTTTAAACTAAAATGTGTGCAAATGTGAAGCTCAAAAGTTACACTGGAGTGGAACAAGAGCAAAAAGATCAAGGAAGGCTAATGGACAGAAACATTTAAAAGACTCAAGAACTGGAATCTTAACATTATCTGAAGGAAAAGATTACCTGCTGGGGTAAAGGTCTGGCCGGCAGATCATTACATGTGGACTCCATTGCCCCAGGCTGCATGTGGCCCATGGTCAAATCACTAACGGTACTCATCTTGAGACGAGACAGCTCAGGGAAGTCTGTGTTAATGCATGTGCCTGATTCAGTTCATGCATTAAATGACAGCGCCACCACTTTCAGGATCCCACTGAATCTCTATTCACAAAAAGTATTAGTTTTAGAGCTACAGGTAGGTCTGCTGACGTTACTCCACTGGAAATCAGGGGGCAGCTTCTAATCAGTTTTAACTGAAAGCAGGTGAGAAGTGCAGCAAATTATCATCGGGAATAACCAACCAGCTTGCAGAAAGGGAGGGAGCATCACCGGCACCCAAGGGTGGAAGTAACTAATTACATGTACTTGCATTACTGTAATTGAGTAGCTTTTTTGTGTACGTGTACTTTTTCGAGTATTGTTTAAGTCAATAATTGTACTTTTACTTAAGTACGTTACCTACATTTTCAATCAGATTCTGTCAACCAAGGACTTTAGTCATCTACTGTCCTTTAAAAAGTACTATGATCTTGATGAAAAATAGATCCAAAGCACTCCAGGATACCGTTTTTAACTTTTCATAATGAATCACCAAAAAGCAGCCTCCAGCCGCCTACTTGTTTTTGTAGTCAATCATTTTTCAAGAGTCACCTCCCCCACCCTCCGCACCCCCACGCACAACCGCCGAACTGGCTCTGT
>OMOV01099375.1:0-21744 GCA_900312565.1 Beryx splendens | reverse complement strand
GACGTGTGCTCTTCCGATCTGTTCAAGAAAGCGCAGGGCGATCGTGTTCAGTGTGAAGCATTTGGGGCAGAGTTGTTGCACCGCGGCTCCACCACACCAAACCTGAGCGGTCTCAAAAAAACGCATCCCGCTATTCCTACGGCTCATGAAGACGGACGAGCCAAAATAGCGAGACGACATTTGCGTGGGCTCCTCGGAGAAACCGCTCTGCCCCCGTTTCACGACGTGACGGCTGAAGATATGCAGCTGATCGGCACCGTAGAGGGCAGAAGTGATCCGAGTGATTCAAATATTTAATGTATCCATTTGTCAAAATGGGACTAAAAACTTTTGCACGTCCCTTCTTGGGAACCCAGCCCATTTTATTGAGACTCACTTTACAGTTAATGAACGTTAATTGCCCTAAATTATATTTCATTTAAAAATAAAACGTCAATTGTCATTTCCTGATACAAAAGATATGTGATTTAGGCTCCTCTCTTCCATCATCCATGTGTATGTCTATCAGCTAATTCAAAATTTTAGCAAGCAGATGATAAACCGCTCAGAGTTCAGTCCTAGCAAGGTTTGAGCTCTGCTATTAATAACTGACATATATTTTCAGTGTCACTGCCTTCATGACTTCTCTTAACCTCTCTATTCTGATCCATCACAGGGAACTGGGATTGGCTGACAACTTTATCACGGACATAACGCCTTCACACTCAGCTGATGAGAAACGTCGATGACAAGGAAATTAGGCTCAGGTGAACTATCTTTATTTTGGAAAAATCTTTGCTTCAAAGAGGTTTATTTCAGGCCGGTGTCATAGGCTGATCCCATGTTGACTGATTTATCATACCTCGCTGAAAACCATCACACTGTAACACACAATAACGAGTGTGTGATGGCAGAAAGCTAATGGCGTTTGGTCGGAGTCCTAACCTCTGTTCTCAACTCAGTGTTACAGCCAATATAATTTGACGCCCTTCAGATCCCGTTGGCTCTTCTAATAGTGGTTGACTGCCTGAGGTAACCAACCTGTGAGGCTGTCACATGAAATTAAAGTATGTCGGGCAATGATCCATATTGCATAAGTACATAGTGGGCAAGTGGGGGGGGGGCAACCAGGGTTATGAAGCAGAAATGAAACCTTTTCTAGGCTGCTTAATGTAGGCCTAAGTTCGACGAGACATTTGTCCTCATTAACAAAACACAGACTCTTCCCTCTGCTCCTTTGGGAAGCCAAAACAGTTCACCTGTGTGGAGGAGGTTGTGTATTATCTATGCACGCCAACAACTTTGTATGATGTATTTCAGAGAGGCCCTGCTCAACCCCTCCAATGAGGCCATTGCTGCACTAGTGTCAGCAGCAGTTATGGAGGACAGGTTGTTCTGGCCTGGTTAGGAGGCCCAGATAGAGAACTCTGATGGGATGGGAGAACTGCCTGCTGTCCCAACAAGCACACCTTAAAGTGGAGCAGCTCTCTGACACCCAGTCACACACATGGTGCCAATCATTGTGGAACTGGAGAAACGCAGAGCTTCTCTTGTTACAAAAAGGAGGAGAGGATGCAAAATATGAATGAAAGCCAATCAGACGACAGGATTATAAGAAGAAACTTACCAGCTGCAGTATATCCTCATCTTTTGGCATCACACAGAGTTCAAGAAAGGCGTCGCTGTAAGTGGACAAAAAATATTTAAAAACAGACAGAATGCACCAAAAGGCCAAGAATCATTTAAAAGAATTCACATTAAACTCTCACCTATCTTGGATCAAGGCTATGACATCAGAATAGGTTTTCCCGATGATACTCGCTCCGTTCACCTTCACTATTCGGTCACCTGTGGGCGGTAAGAAAACAGGAGCAGCAAGGTGCATCAGTGACAGAGAGAGCTCATGAAGGTGTGTAAGCCGTTTATGTCTCTCCACAGAGTGAAACCCCAGTGGTGTTTGTACAAAAAGGAAGCAGGCCTTCGGCAACCAGAGGGTGAAAAGGAGGAGAGCAAATAGGACCAGTCACCTGATCGGGGTTTACAGTAACTGTGTCTGGGGGCTCTCTGTATCCACCAACACATTAAAATCACTAAAATCACTACCAAACACAGGAGAACGAGAAAGAACGCTACAACTACAGTGTTTGCTAATGTTTTGTTTCACAGCGGGAACACTGTCGGGGCACATCAGCACTAAAACTTGCACTCTTAACTATTTTTTTGCTTGTAACATCGACTGAGGAAGCAAAGTTTATTCAACTACCATACTTGCTGTAAGTCGCGCTGAATAATGCAAACGGAAAATGCCTAAAACATCAACATCATAGCTTACAGGAGGGTTTCCCCCCCCCCTCTGTATGACACCATTTAGAGGGTCACAGTAAGGATGCTGCAAATTCATGACCTCCCAGTGCACACGTCACTCGACTGCTGTGCTCCAGCAAACTTCGGTTGGAGATTGATGAAGATCATTACCTGTGCAGAGTCCAGCTCCATGGGCAGGGCCACCTTCCTTCACTTGCTTCACAAAGATGGTGTCCATTGGCTCTAGCCTATTGCGCTGTCTCCCTAATAAAAAGAAAACATAGTATACATTACACATAGCCTACAGTATACAGTGTAAACACATGTAAAAGCAGATAGTTAAAATGGAATTCATGAGTTTGCTTCATCCTGCCATTGACAAGGGCCATTTGGGGGGGGGAGCTGCTCAGGGCAAAGGGCCCTTGAATATTTATGAAATACCCCGGTCACCAGCAGCAACCAGTATAATTTTAGACATGTCTCTGAGTTTCTAGAGGTTTCCTTTTCTTAGGCCAGGTGTGCCTAATAAGTAGACCTAATCATTTCTCTGGGTTTGGGGGGGGATTTCCTAACAGAAGCAACAATAAGGCAAGCAAACAAAGACCCCAAGCAAGGAGTCGGTTTCCTATTCCGATACAAGCGGCTTCATTGGTTCATTTAAAAACACCTCACTCTCACCGAGGTTGAACCTGGAAGGCAAACAACAACAACAAAGCCCATTAACGGCTACCAGACCGGGCAGTAAATTGTTTCACGGCGTTTAGGAGGGGGGGAGAGCGTGTATGAAAGTGAGACAGAGAAACTGGGAGGTTTGTCACAAGGTTTGGAGGCATGTGAATCAACATCTTGACAGCAGAACAGACTGTGTTTTGGCCGATGCCTGCCCACATTACAACAGTTTTGAATGTAAATGATAGTTAATTGGCCAGGGGGGGGAAAACCCAATAAGGGGGAGATTGTGTGGATTTAGGGAGGTGGGTGAATGCAACTGAAGAGAGGAAAACCTGTTTGCTCATGCTGCTCCTGTCTCCTAGCAGCTGCATGGCTGCAGAAGAAGAAAATAAAGAAAGAAAGAGAGAGAGAGAGGGGGTGAGAGAGAGAGCGAGAGTGCGCACGCGTGTGTGTGAGAAAGAGAAAGACCAAGTGAAGGTAGAGTGTCAGTGTGCTCAGCTGCACAACTCCCACTCTTTCCTTATAAACTGAGAAACGGCTTTGAGGGCAGAATGTAGAGTAAGGATGAACCCCCTTCCCAGGAGTTAACGTCCCGGTAGGTTAGTGCATGATTGTGTACAAATTATAGTGAATTAGAAACAACTACAGGGATAGGCAAGATAAGAAAAAGGCTTGTATTAGTACTGGTAAAAACTGGTGTAAACAGGCAAATGAGAGGTGGTGAATGAATGAGAAACCTGACCTGTGACAGACCCCCGAGTTCCCAGCTGTTCTTGAGCATTTTGTATTTGAGGGATTGGTAAAGGGACACGCTTAACAGGTGGCTGAATATTACCTTTGCAACAATCCTCTATAGAGCTAAATAAACGTAAGCAATACTCATGTGCACACACACATGTGACCGCACACACACACATATCCATTTTTCCTTTCTTACACACATGGCTTTACACACGCACAATCACATCATGGGGATTGACGTTATGTAATACTGCAACAGCAGTCTCATACAACCACAGCATTGTGCCATGCTCCCTCTGGTGGCACATTGTAGAACTGCATCGCTACAATGCAGCTGTTGTTTCATGAACTGATACTGCACGAGGCACCATCAACATTTAAATGTACTGTGAACTTTTAGCTGACCCCCTGCCTGTTTAACTGTGAGGCAACTCACGTTATGTTTTTGTTTACCAGCTTTTGTAGAAAAAATGTTTTGTTTTCTTCCCACTTATTACAGGATAATTGTGGCTATTGTCAACCTTATTTTCCTAGTTTTTGCCATCATGACGATTGACTGCGTTCAAAATTTTGGCACCTACTTCACTGTAGAGCTTTATGTACCTCCGGTTTGCCGGGAGCGCTGCTCTACACTGACTTCTGTCTTGAGTCCTCACATTCTCATGTACAACCCACCCCACTTATTGTTGCTGGCACCTAACCCTTTTTAAAAGCCGGGGAAACCCCTGTCCAAATTTGATGAAAAAGTAGCCAATTTCTGAACAGTAAGAGAGGTCTGAGGAGAACGGTGCAGCTTAAACAAAGGTAGGGTTCATTTGCACTCTTTTTACTCTCCTGCCTTTGTAGCGGCCACTAGAGGGAGAAAGAAAGATGGGAAAGACGTCTGAAGTCTACATCTACATCTATGCTGATTCACTGAAAACCTCTTGCTCTTATTTCACCCAAATCACCACAGAATGATTTGTGGGTGAAAACTAAATCTAATCTTCAAGTTGCATCAGCCAACACAGTACAAAGCCTTCATAAAATATTGGCTAGGGGTGAAAACCACCACAACCCCCACACATGATAAACAAAGAAACTCCCTTCCACCCATGTTGCTGCGGGAGTCACTCATATCATCAAACTTACAAAAATGGACCCTAACAACAACTCATGCACACAACGAAGGCTTACACCAAAGAATATATCAAATGATGATGAGTGAAGAGATGACAACAGCACACTAAATCACAAGCGCATCCACACTTCACCCAAGAGTTGTGATAAAAAGAGCTTTGTCTTAGGAAGCTGCAGCCTCTATAATGCAATAAGATAATTTATGGCAGTGCTGCGCTCTGACCAGGCCAGGGCAGTTTGGACCGGGACCGTCTCAGGGTGTTTTTTTCCCTCAACTCTCGCTTGGCTTGCTGCCAACGAGTCCCTCTGTCCAGCATTATGCAACCATCTGGATTCTTTAATATTCCCTGCCTTACTCGGGCCCAGGCGGTGCAGCTCCAGGCCAAAAAAGTCCATGTCTTATTGTCTTCTGCAGCGTTTTAGTTTTTAGGTGAACCATAAATCATGACTGCTATAATGGGAACAGACTCTTCTGTACCATTACATAAAGTTTTAGTTTAGTCAACAACCAACTTGCGAGCTCTGTACTTGGTGCCCGTGCATTTCCCTTTTGTTGCAGAAATCACGGGCAGAATCACGGAATCGGGAGTTTAAAAATGGAACCGTATGAGCACAGCAGAAAATCCACAGGGGTTTGTAATGGGATGAGAGCAACAATTACCGTCGGTATAGGCCCGTAAGCGAATTCAAGCACATGTCAGCAAGTATGTGCAGTTAAGCATGTGACTATTTACATTCTGCTTTCACATGGAGGGGTGGTGTCTCCACTACAGCCTCCACAATGGCTCACATAATCCGTTGCACACGTCATACACTTCAGTAATCTCCGATAGCACAAACCGTTGGAATCTGGGCAACAATCATCTGCACTTTTGTTATTACAAAATACTTCAGAGTGCACTTTCATAACTGTCCCGACTCCGAGACCAAGCAGGTCATCAACAGCACCTTCACCAGCAGTCACCTTCTGGGTAAAGACTAACGATGCCTCTAATCATAGTTATGCAAGGCCATGTATTGACCTAGGTTTAGATTAACCAAAAATAATTTTAATCACTAATAGCCACAAAATGTCAGTGCGCACAACGATCTTTGTAGCATAGGTGTTTTGACTAGGACAAGAAAATCTGGATTACGGACATCACTGAGTGTAAAGACATTTAATAATGTCACATCCAGAATCTGGGAACAAACTATAAACAGAATATTAAAACGGGAAACTAAATTTGGGAAGGACCAGTGGACTGTGGAGGCGCAGACACACACACCCCCACATCTTGAAAGAGTCAATTCTACCACACGTGTGCCTCAAAGTCTTCCAAGATCAGTGACTTACGGAGTTCCCCCTTCCATAGTAAAAACAAAAAGATTATTTGTTTCAGACAAATTATTTACTTCCCCAACATGTACGGAGCGAGTTCAGTTACAGAGCCTCTTTCCTGTACGACCGTTTTCCTCTCCCAGGTAGAAGAAATGTCTGGGAGAATGACTTGCATCCAGCTGGAAGAGTTCCAGCGACAGCATCCCCCTACAGTCAACAAAAGGCAGCTCAGACCAAACAAAGGGTTAAGCCCACAAACAAGCCACGGGGAGATCACCTCACTGTGTTCACATTGGGACGGGGCAGGCTGCAGCAGGGCCAACCCACTTGAAGAGGGAGTATCTGAGAGATCTAACTGAAACATCCGTCAGGAGATGATGATGACTGCAACAGTCGTCTTACCTGGGGATCGCCACAACATGTGCCCGATCTTTCCTCGAATGGGAAAGAATTTCACATCAAACTGAGTAACAAAATTTGTTTATCGTTGTCTTACTGATACATATCGTGTGGAACATGACTTGGGACCGGCAGTTCGGCATTCTTCCAATACAGCCAACAGTGCTCATTTCAATAAAATGTCAGCTTTAAAAAATATATATATATATGACTTACACTGCTCACTTCTGCCTCCACCTGTGCTTTTGGTGGAGTAAGAAGAAGAAGAAGAAGAAGGAATTGAGTTGGCTAGAGATGTGGTATCCCAACATCATTAGGGTTCTGGAAGCGTTTCGGTCATTCCTTTACAGTACCCAGATTTCAAAATAGCTGGGTTCAATAAGTTCCGCTCATTCAAACGAGTATCAGAGTAATTGTAGTAACTAAATTGGATTAGCATCTTAAAATTTGAGGAAAAACAAGCAAAAAACATAGTTACAAGACGATGTACATAACAGCCGTAGCTCGGTAACGGACTACAGTTTCCACTGTGCTTTACGCCACAGTGCCGTTTTTGATCCACTGGCCGGCTCTCCATGATACAAAATGGTTCTACACCGGACTGTAATCAATCGTACAGCATTTTACAGATTCCCCAAGAGTGAAAACTTGAAATAACGGTGATACGGCGAGATAACACTTCTTAATTCAAACAGACATGCAGGGTACTCGGGCTGTTACGGAGCACGCAGCAGCTACCATGTCAGACCGGCACCGAGGAGCGCGTGACAGTAGAGCGGTAGGTGTCATGGAAACGATAAAAAAGCTTATATTTAACCAGAGAGGTTTAAACATGCACTGATGGTAGCAATCACATAATGGGAGCCTTGCTTCACCCCACAGAAGATGATATGCCTACTTGATCCAGATCGGCTGTTATTAACAACAGAATGAAGTTGGGACGGTAGCTAAAACGGGGGAAATCACTTGTTCCACCACAGTACCATGTGAGTAGCCAGCTCTATAACAGGCAACACAAACACCATTTCATTTAAATAAGTGTCGCTTAGTGGATGGGACCCTAATGATTTGGGACAAGTCTTTAAGTCGTGTTTTACAAGCTATTCAACTTTATGGATAAACAACAACATTAAACGGCACGAGTTTGATGTGAGTTTCTGTGCCTTACGAGAGAAAAACATAACTGTGTATTGGGGCTAACATGGCGGGGGGGGAGGCTCAAACTATCTCTTTCTGACAACCTTTCTATGGTCATGGAGAAAAGCAGCAACACAACAAAGTGAAACAATATGAAGAGGCAGGTCAGTGCAGGACAGAAACAGGTGGCGCTGACCAAACCTTTCATGCCTCCAACAAAGGTCATCGACACACAGGAGGTACCATTGTTCCCCCGGCATAAGGAAGTAAAAAGAACCAGAGTGTGGACGGATTAAGAGTCATTATAAGTCAGAGGCACTGCACTGACTCAGCAGTGCTGAAGGGCAGGCATGAAGAGACACAGCCGAGTTATTCTGCTTACCTCTGCGGCCGCGATCTTCCTCCTGTAAAAAGACAAGAGATGCTCGAGTGACTTTGTTTCCCAGGATCATGGAATTTAACACTTGGCTCATCATGCTTTTGTGGACTCGGTGTTATCATATGTGTCAGGCAAACGATACCTAGGTGAATGAAGATAACGAAAGAGTTCCTGTTCCCGAAAATGTTTACTCAAGAGACGATGATCATAAAAATTACCGGGAGGGGGAAGTGCATGGTCGACTCCGGTGGGTACACGATGAAGTGGCGCAAGGTGAAGCCAAAGCCTTGGGAGGTGCGGTGCAAGAGCACGGTTTTAGGTCCCGGCCAGGAGAAGGACTCCTCCTCTCCCGGGTACAACCCCGTGGGAGAGTCAGCCATGTCGTCCCAGTCTGGAGAGTCATTCTACAGATGGAGAGAGAGACAAGAGAGTGGTAGAGAGAGAATTTAAAAAACTATATACTAAATATGTTTAATGCTGTATTCTTACTTTGACACTCGGAAAGTGATCCAATACATCAAATATTGAAACTGAAAGCGCAAACTCTTGCGAAAAGTTGGAAAGCTGCTGGGCCTGAATCCAAAAACAATGATCCAAAAATGACACGTGTAAAAAACCCTTACTCATTCTCTAATTTGCATGTTTCAACAAAATACTATTCAGGGGAGCGCCATTAAACACTGAATGAGTCATTCATAAATGTTGGGCCTGCTCTAGAAGAGAATGGGTTCTTAAAAAACCATTAATGGCCTCAGTGTTAACGGTCAAGCCATGGTGTCCCATTTCCACAGTTTGAGTGTGGAGCATGGCAGGGCCTCTGGGGCTTTTGACACCCACCCCTCTGTTTGCTGGCTATTTATAGCCTCACACCTTTGCGGTATCGTGTGTGCAGCGACGTCCCCCCCCCATTACTCATTCTCCCCATCTCATATTCCCGGTTCCAGTGCCTCTGTTCAAACAGTCTTGCACTTCCACATGAGTGATAAAAGTATTTTCCTCACCCCTTCTCAGCCAAACACTCCTCCCCCCTCTCCCACCCCCAGTCCAGAGTTTCACCCACAATGTGAGGAATTTGATGAGCTTGCATTCACACTAGCCCTGCCTGGGGAGATGTGTTGAGTAAAATGTCAGAAAATCGGAACGAGACACCTGCATGCTAACGCAACCAGCGGGCTAAACTGAGATCAACACACAGCATTTACGGTGCACAACTTCATAACAAATACAAGACAAAAATAACAGACTGTGAAAACAGGTTGGTCTACTATATGACTGGTGCTATTTCAAAGCTAAAAATAAAAATGTGCACCTCTGAGTAATAACTGTTCTGGTCAGAAGACAAAGAAATAACACTTGGTCGGTTGCACTCCCACTCAGTACAGCTGCTGGAGGGAGGAGGGAAAAGCCAAACCACATTTTAAAAACAGACATGAACAAAAGTTTGTTCACACTAACTTATAACCACCAACAGCCCGTCAGTTGCTCTTCGGGTGTTTTCACACCTGAAAGTCCGAACCAAGGTCCGAACCAAGGTTCATGTTTTTGTTACGTTTGATCCGGTTAGTTTTGATTTCACATTGCAATAATGCGAGCGCAGAACTTTACATGACAAACCTACGTCCTGCCGTCATCACCTGAGTGGGCTGCGTCTCCCTATACTTGACATCGATTGGTTTGTAGACGGGCGTGCGTCTGACATCGGCGTGTTGTCAGTTCGGCGGGTGGCCTTCTATCGCCATTTGAATTAATGGAGAAAAATGAATGAACGGATTCATTTCATTGCCACTATAATAATATTATTAAAAAAATAAATACAGCAGCAGTACCGCTGGTTGTAGTACCTGTTTTAGGAGCTTGAAGTGCTGGGTCGGTTCGTTTTGTAACCAAAGTTTTCCGAGCGGGGGGGTGTTTGGACCTTCGGGCCAATCACAGTGCTTAAAAACAGTAAACTCCGCTCAACCGGGATACCGGGCAACATCAAACAAATGCACAATTAAATGACAGACAGACAGTTTAACCAGAGCCGCGGAGCTGACAGATTGTTGTGAAAGGAAAAGAAACTAGACATTCCTTCGTATTTTCAACCCAGTGCGATTACCGCAGCTCACTTGTCCTTTTTCCGGTTCTGACGATAGCCTACCGAAATTCCTGTAATTGGTCCGAAAGATCCAAAAAATGTTTTCACGCTACAAACGAACCGAACCATGGTCCAGTTTGATCCGGACCGAGACCTCCTCTTTTCGTCGGACCAAGGTTCGGCTGTTTGGTCCGGACCGTGGTCCAGAGGGGACGTTTCACACCTGTAAATTTGGTTCGGATCAAAATGAAAAGTCTGAAAGTCCGGACCAAACGAGGTAGGTGTGAAAGGCCCCTTAGTATGCCATAGGAGGAATGTTCAGCGCTTGTTGGCGTCACACTCGGTGGCTCATTAGAAATATGTTGTGTGCCTAGAGGTGTGTACCAAGTTAAAGCATGTTTCACTATCATCTCTGTCGAATGTTTTACCGTTTCTAAACTTTCTCACAGCGCCATCAACATAAACCACTGGCATCAAAATGTATTTTAAAGTGGTAACCAGAGCTGTTGGGGGGGATATGAGGCGTTCAAATTTGCATAGAGAATAAGGACCAACAGCATTCGTGTAGATCTCTGGGAAACGGAGCTGCAGGTGCAGCTGACACCCATGTATTTTGATGGAACTAGCAAAACAGGTTTCACTCCGTCTAACCCAGCTTTGGCTTCTACCACAGCACCAGCGCTTCCATGTTGAAGTCTGTGTCTGAGCCCTGAGTGCCCTCGCTCACATTCGAAAATATTTAAATCCATAACCGGAGAAGCGCTTGTGGTGAATTGACAATAGATCGAGTGGATGTTTCAAATGCCTGCCTGGCTTCCCCCGGGTCCCCGGGGAAAGCCAATCCCAGTCCACTGGATCTGATTTAGCAGCCAGTCCACAGGGCTATTTGCAACCCTCTGATCTTTATATGTGGACGACAGGAGGGGGTGTGGGACGCTCCAGGCAGTCACATGCCAAGCAGGGTTATCATTGCCACTTGCATAGTTAATACTCCGGTGACATACCGGAGCAATAAATTCCAGACCGGCATTCCCCCAGACGGCCCTCCCCTTTCCCTTCCTTTATAAATCCCAGACATTGCTGAGCCACTGTGCCAGTCACAGGCATGTCAAGAACTGCATGACCAGACTACCAACGGTAGAGGAACGGCCTGTCAAATGAAACAACATATTACACTATGAAACGCTATTATCAAAGAGAAGGGACCAAATGTCGAACACTCCAATGTAAACCTGATAGGGCAGATCAATAATGCTTTGATAACTGTAGTGAGGGGTAATCCAGAAAAAAGAAAGTTATGTGATTGGCCATACACAGAAAAAGCAGCCGCTTCTTTTGGAAGAAAAAAAAAACATCTATGGAAAATAAGTCTAAAAAGAAAAGCATATGAAAGACACTCCCACCCCAAAATACACACCTATCCTCCCCAGCTTACAAATGAACGCCATTTATGAATCACCAGAATGCCAGACTGATATTTGCACTGGGTGAGGCAGCCAGGAGTGCGATTTCAATAAGCATTTGTTCTGGTGGATATCACTGGGAGTCGAACAGCGGCACCAAGCCTCTCGGAGCAGGAACAGGGATCACAACCACCAGATCTCTGCTGAATATGGCCTGAAATATTGAACAAAATGTTCAGCATGGAGTAGCTGCAGTACTGAAACATTATCCAAGGCTGATATTTTCTTACAGTTTCTGCTGTCCTAACTGCATGGCTGCTATACAAGAGGGCATGAAGAACCTTGCAAAACTATGGAAGACATTTTATTACTACCGTTTCATAGTAGTGCGTAAAGATTAGTCCATTAATCGATTAGTCGGTCGACAGAAAATTAATCGATAATTATTTTGATTGATTTTTGTCAAGTAATCAAGTAAAAATACAGCTTCACAGATGCTAAGACTTGCTGCTTTTCTCTGTTACATATCATTATAAGATTAATCTAATTTGGGTTTTTTAGGCTGCTGGTTAAGACTAAGTAGGCCATTTTAAGAATCACTTTGGGCTCTGGTAACTTCTAACGGGCATTTGTCATTTTTTACATTTTATATACAAAATGATCAATCTATTATTCGGGGGGAAAAATCAATAGATTAATCGATAACGAAAATAATCGTTAGCTGCAGCCCTATTTCATAGTACAGCAACATTCACTGAGCCTTGGCTCCCAGCCAGACCCCATTCTCAGCCTTTTAAGCTCAGACCGGTGCCCTCCACGGGGTTCCGGCCAAGCATGTTGTATTTGGTCTGAAAAATCTCCAAAGTTATGTAAGCCAACATGTTATGACTGTTAACGTAAGGTAAGTGTGGAATGTTCTTCGAAACACATTCTGCCTCAACAAACACTGTATTGTCTGTGCCAGTGTATTATAGGCAGCATGCTAAAGACAGGGTGCATGTGGTCATTTTCAGAGGGCCTGCAGCATGACTACATACGCAACTGCTCACACAAACACATACCACAAAAGGTTGATATCTCTGGAGCCTAGCTACAAACTGCAGAAGAGACCGAAGGAATTTCCATGATGTCCTTTTTGTGTTTAAAAACCTCTGCTGACATCACCAAATGACACACTACATGCACCACATGACATCAGCCCTAAAATCAGACATGTACACACAGCTTCTTAAACGGTGAAAAAAACCTAGTTCTCTGTGGGCTGCTAAATTCTACACCACATCCAGTCCAAACCAAGCACTTATCTGTGAAAGGCCTAAGATAATGATACAGAGGGCCGGTGGTGAGCCTTGGGCGTTTCAGCCTCGTAGTGCGGGAGAAGGTAAAAGTATCATTAGTCAGGCTACGTGCACATGTGCTCCGTTCTGTGCACGCTACGCTGCGCTACACGTCTAGTTGTAGCGCACAAATAACACAATAGTCCTGCCAGCTATTGTTGAATGCAGGATGCCATTCTAAAATGCCGCCACCTTTTGTGGCGACTTTACCATTACGAAGCCGTCACATGCACAGACAACATTTACAAAAAAGAAAACAGTAATTACAGGAGTCTGAGAACCTGACGTGCCTGCTAGAGCTGGGTGATAACCGAATTTCATACCCAAAACTGACATTTTCATTCATCGTATGCGTTTCATAAATGTTGTTTCTTTCGGTAGACCTAAATAATAACTAGCCCTACACGTCTTGTCCCGTTAATGGCCACTACGACCCCCTAAAGGATGCTGCTTTACTTCATGAGGTTCCGGTGGATGGCAGGTAAATCAGGGAGAGGTGTGTTTCACTGTGCCTTTGCCAACTGGCCAGAATCAGTGGTACAATCATTTGCTTACAAGACTTGCTTTAAAATTTTCAAATGGTTTCGTGAGGAGGCTGCTTAATAGACAAAAAACAGCTGCTGTGTCAGTTGTCTGGCCATTACCCAGGTTCGTTTGAAAAAGCAAGTTACAACACACTATCGGTAAGCATTATCACAAAGTTACTTGGGAGGTAAACACACCGGCAATTTGTTCAGCCACCTGTGAAGCCAACAGTTTAGAGGATATGAGGAGCCCAAGACCAGAAAAACAGGCAGAGTCCCAACAACCAATGCCTTTTCAGAGAGCATCAGCAATGTAGTGACAAGGCAACTGTCCACAAAAGCATTTGCTCCTCATGCATCCCTCTCTCGCCCCGTGGGATGAAGTCACTGGTGCCTTTGCATGTGAATGGGGTTTCAAAAAACACACAGCGGGCGCAGTGGATGATACAATAGGCCTGTTTCTTTCACAGATCTTTGCCAAAGCTGTATTAGCCTATATTAATATTTTATTACAGTGTTTTTGTTTGCCTGTAAAAACAAAAATATTGTTAATACTGACAGATATTTGGCCAAAAACATCGGGGTGATTGTTTTGCTAATAACACTCAGCCCTGCCCTGTTGTCTCGACTAGTAAGGAACGGATTTAGTGAGCAGTTGTTCTGACAAAAGGAAAACAGTTGTTAGCTCTCTAGAATATCGCCTCCTATTTTTTTTTCCCAAGTTGAAGCTAAAAAAAGATAGGCGAAACATTCAAACGGGGACACAGAAAACATGTCAAGGCTTTTCTGTGTATGTTGGCAAGGATCTTTACAGCAAGTGCTGCTGCACAGAAATTGCGCAATGAGGAGAGAAAACGGAATCACATCTCTGTGCTTCCCCTGAGACGTCGCAGACACACAACCATAAGGCAACAGGAAGTAACAGCCATCTTCTATCCAATTGAAGATCAATTTTCCCTTCCGATTTCCATCAGTTAGCCGTGTGATGCGCGTGCAGAGGGTTCTGTAAATGGCAGCCGGCCTAAGTGAGTTAAACACTGAGCTTTAATGAGGGCAAGATTGTGGAGGAAAGGGGGATCTGTTTGTCTACAGCTCCTGATAGTCCTAAATGTGGCTCGTGCTTCATCATCCAAAATAATAATCCATTTCACCCTGCTCTTATGTCTATTGTACCACTGGAGCAAAAACAAGCTGAAAGGCAGGCAACACGAAGAGCGGAAAAAAAAACACAACTCTACGTATAACACAGAAAGTCTGCATCACATGAAATGATTTCTCGCTATTAAAAAAAGAGCCCACGCCAAAATGAAAAATATAAACATAATAGACATACTGAGTAGCACACAGTGGGTGTTGCAAACTCAAACTCCTAACAGAGGAATCCAGCCAGAGGGAGTGGACGTGAAGCCAACACTGTCTAACTGTCTGCCGTTGGGATTCAGAGTTCAGCTGCAGTGTTCGGATTCCATGTAATTTCCAGCTGATGCTAGTAGACAAACCCTCCGATGTAAAAGGGAAGAAAAATCAAACAACTTGCAAAAAGCCAAAGACAATATCTCGGATCGGACGACAAATCATTTTGCTAACTCAATTTGCCATACTGACGGATCATTTCCCGTCCCCCGATTTCAGTTATCATATAAAATGACTATCTAGCTGGCCGAAAGTTCATGATGATTGTGAAGTGGCCAGAGGGAGGGAAAAAGGCTGCATGCTTACATCATTATCAGAGTCAGGCTTTCTGAATAAAAACAGACACACCCAATATCATGAAAAATCTCTCAGTGACCTTCCTTCAACCGAGACCGTGTTGTGTTATGCACCAGGAGACCTTCAGAATGAACTGTGCCCAACTTGAAGAAAGAAAAAAAAACCCTCTTAAGTCATCAAATCCTCAGTGTGATCATTTCCAGAAAATCCCAGCACCAGAGAGACTCCAGGGGGTTTCCAGCTCAAAATTAGCACATGAATTAGTGTGTGTGGTAGCCTGATTAGAAGGATACAAGCTGCTAAGAGAGGGATTGAAGCGGAGGTTGGCCTCACACCGTACTAAAGCTAGAAGCAAAAACACAACCTGAAATAGATTTCCCATGTATTCTTCCAAGGATTTTGGACAACAGAGCAAGAGGACCAAGACGAATGCCATTGTGGCGATGCGTCAAGTCATCAAGCGACACTACAGAAATGAATGACACCAGTACAATGCCGTTTGGTTATTTTCTGGGGCTATGGGAACTTGGTGGTACTATTACATTAACCTCATTTAGACGTTAAAACAGAATATACGACTCCAGATATGTCAGTTTCGATAAAAGCAAAGATTGCCAACGGGGTATTTCCACATAGTCTTGCTTGATAACAACATAGATACGTGCTTCCTCTCTGGGATGCAATATAAATTTTCCTTCTGAATGACCTCTAGCAAGCAGTGTGTGTTGTTTGCACAGGGTTAACTGCGGTGTTCAAATATTATTGTGCTTGTTTTATTAAGAAGGTGTTTTACACTCTTAAACAGTCTTCTGAAAATATCATTCTCAACAGCCTGGAAAAGAAACCCATGGCTATCAATCCATGAAATATAATCAATACTTAATTGGCCGAATTATAACAACAACGGCCCTACCACTGGCTAATTTATCTAACATCTTGTTTAACGTCAAGTGATCCTTCTCGTCCCCGTGTTGTGCACAATGATCTGAAAATTATATTCAGCACTGCCAGACTGTCAGCAGCGAAAACACAAGGAGCTTTACATCCCTCATTCATGTTCTATTCACACAGAAGCAGGGAAGAGCTGAATATTAGATTAAAGAGGATGGAAGAAATGAAGAAAACCTGCGGATTCTATAAATAGGTGACCTTCCTTTCCAAAGGAGTATGGACTACCTAGTTTACCACAAAGGTCTTCTTTCAGACGACAAGCCTCCAGAGGAGCAGATGGTGTCCTGTCTGGTCTTACAGGGGTTACAGCTTAAAAATCTTAAAGAGGGGTTTTGAATAATGGCCTCCATCCTATTGTCTCCTCCAACTTCTAACATCAATGATAAGTTTTAATTAAAATTTCAAACGCAATTAAAACGCTGTTGAGTAACTCAAACCTTTCTTTGGCGCTTTATCATTATAACGATCAACTCTGCTACAAGACATAAAACTTCTGACGCCAACCCTATGGCTGTAATTATCAAAAAAGAAAAAACAGTGGAGCACTGGTGGGAGAAACAGAGCAGAACAAACAGAGGAGGGTTGTTACATGCACTAACAGCTGGGCCAAAGTGTCAAACCGGTTACTTCCCCCACCACCACCACCACCACCACACTGAAAGAGGTAAGGCGGTGAAACCATGACACTAGTTGACCCAAAATCACAACCAAACCATGATCACCACTTCATAAATAGCACAGCCTGGGACACGGAGTCTGAGGTTTGAGTGGTGTTTACCTCACAGAAAGAAGATCTTGCTGGTTGTCTCTCATCATCGTCGCCACAAGAATGAACCCAACGTGATGCCATCATTCAACTTCACTTGAAATGCTGTTATCCGTGAACGCCCACATCGAAAAGTTAGCTCCAGCAGGAGGCAAGAAAACACGTCAAGTGCTCTGTCCACTTCACCACTCCATTCTGGCTTGTGGTCTCTGTCCAGCTGTTTTACAGAGAGAGAGAGAATTATATTATAAATGAGCTTAATATTTTATTGAAATCATGACAGCTTTTTGAGTGACCTGCTCAAATATGGCATCTCCTACCTGTTGGGGGTCTGTCAGAATAACATGAACCTATAACTCAATTGTTTAGTGCACATAAAGCTTCGTTAGTTTTTGGGCAATCAGTTTTGTGTCACATTTCTAACCTAACTCCACATAACGTGGTAATATTTTGAAACAGAATGACCTGGAGTGATAGGGCACATTGTAAATACAAATGTGACTACAATTAAATTTACACATTTGCTAACCAGTAAAATCAAAATGCAGGATTGTGGAGTGGACCTCAAGCTGTGTGTAGAAACCGAGGGCGATGATTGTGGTAGTCCACATCAACATCACCAGATCGTTCAAGCAACACAAGACAAGATTGGATGTCACCGAGTTTAAGCACAACAACAACGTGGACGGTCATCCCCGTAATGAATGGCCTGCAACAAGTGGAGTACTGTGGAGGGAGGGAGGGCTTAATACATGCCTGACTGGGAAGTGGAATCACATCAAATCTATGAAACCGGTGTTATAAATTATAAGTAACTTTTTTAATTCTTTTAGTACCTGAAAAACAAAAAAACACCGATTCCGTGACCGATCTCGAGAGGGGGGTTGAAACAGTTTTCGATGCATGTGAACCACGAACAGCGCGTGCCGAGCTGTTGTTCTCAGCCGACCGACAATGGTCAAAGTAGTAAGGCGTTAGTAAATACCTTTTCCTTTGTTGCTTTCGCGGGAATATTAAAAAACAAAAAAATAACACGACGATGGGACAATAACATAAACTGTCGCTATTCTCCCACGTTAGTTACTTGGTGAACGCTATATCTTTGAGGCTTGCTAGTAAAGAGCAACAACCCAAGTGAACTGTAGTGTTAGTTGCAACAGGCTGCTGCTAACGCTGGTGTTAGCATGCAAGCTAACGGCTGGAGTTTAAAACAAAGTTACCTGTGTGGTTCAGACGTGT
The DNA here is from genome assembly GCA_900312565.1 of Beryx splendens. Lineage (NCBI taxonomy): Eukaryota > Metazoa > Chordata > Actinopteri > Beryciformes > Berycidae > Beryx > Beryx splendens. Next base: position 3,686 of record OMOV01099375.1, on the reverse strand, counting down.
CGGTACGGGCGGGGTGCAGCGGCAGTAACCGTCCATAAAAGCGAGGAGATACAGTAAAACCCTAGCTCGAAAGTTCCAAAATGGTAAAACGTTGTCATAATTTCATATATTTGGGAGTACAAACGGCTTCTCAGTGGTTACTCCTAACCCACTCCGGGGAGGCGCATGGTGCAGTTTGTAAGTGGAATTTGGCTTCCAGCGTTCCCGACTCTCCGGGAGAACCACCTTCTGGCCACAGGACACTCTCAGCCAATCACAGCAGGCGTTGTATTTGACTCGACCAATCCGGTGCGACTTTACAAAACCTTGGGCCGCTGCCCTGCTCAAAGGTGCTGTTTTTTACTATTTCAAATGGAGTTCAGTGGATCGACAGCAATCTGTGTGGGGGGGAAATAATAACGAAGCCAGAGAACGTGTGCGTAATTGTCTCAAGTTTAAGTTTTCAATCAAAGTTTTACAAATGTAAGTCTGCCCGCTTTCGTTTCCTATACACAACAAGGCAACAAGAGTCACATGTCCTGGTTCAAAGTGGGGTCGAGGAGAGCTGGCATGTGCATGGCAGTGGATGTGGAATGTGAATACCCACTGGGCGTTTCAGAGAGTTCCCACTCAGTCTCATCATGCAGCCGTTATATCATCACCAAAGCACAGATTTCAAATGCAATTTTTTTAACAACACACTGACCCACCCCCCACACACAAAATCTGAGATTGGAACTGGAGACTAAACGTGCTCTGATCTTCAGGGCCTTGACAAATGTCCCTTTTACTCCTCTCCAACATAAGGGACCACCTGTTCCTGGGATTGGCAGCTTTTGTTGCAGGGGTCAATCTAGGAGGGAGACTTTCACAAAGCTGTCCTGTCCATCCAGTTCTACTTCCAGTGGCTCTGCTGTGGCTATTGGGTGTAGTAAGCCTTGAAAATAACCTTTCAGTGTTAAACCAATTTCAGTGGTACTTCAGAGGCAACACATCAACACAGTATCTGGAATAGGAAGGTTACTGTTATACTCTTGGATTTCTTGGTCACAAGACTTTATCCACACTGCTAATTTCTGTTGGAAGGTCACAATGTCAATTCGCTGTAATCCCCAACAGACCTCAGTACAAAGGAAAAACGGTTTTGTTTTTATAGCACTTCTTGTCCCCTGCTCCAACACCAGGAGTCATATGTCAGGTGTGCACAAAGAGCCCAGCAGCTCTCACAACGGACGCTCTTTTGTTCCATTTACTATCTGTAGTTCATCTGCAGCTAACCTATTTTTTCACCCGAGCATGTTTACTGGGTTAAAGTGTTTCAGGTTTCCAACCGTATGCCACTTTGGCCACATCTCACTATTGAAAAGATGTGAATCACGCACCAGTTAACAAAAAGACAGATCAGGTGTTTGGGGGGAAATTAATGAATGGAGGAGTCCTTGATTTTGGATCAGGACAATCACAAATACAAAATCCCAGCAGCTTAACACCATAAAACACGTAAAAGGTATATAATAAAAAGATCAAAACTAAATATTCAACATATTGTTTGGATGAGTCACAAACCTCCTTCATCAGCCTGAGAAAAACACCTGAGGCACAATGAGTTTCTCTATCATGTGAGCTCCAACAGGATACCAGTTTAAACTAAATACTATTAACGCTGGAAAATGTGCTTCTGATATATCATTGGGGATTATGAATAGTGCAGACAAGTGACACATAATTAGAACTCAGAAATGTTCAAAAATCAAATACTTTACTGTGTGTTAAATACAAAAAAGAAAAATACAGGAATGACAAAAGTACCCCCACTACATCTCAAATACTGAAAGACCAAAAAGAGGTAGTTAGTGTACTTAGTGTTTTTATGAAATCCTTTTTGTTTGCCCCTGAGCAGCAAAGATGTCAGCAAGACAAATGACTAACGGAACATTAAAAAGGCAAAGTAGAGGTGTAGATCTATCACTCTATTACCAAAAGCACAGTAATTTCCCAATACAACAGACCGACTCCCTTTTCTTGTCCTAAAAGCAGCTGACATTGCGTTTACTCTCAGTTATTGTATCCTTCACCAATCTGACAAAATCTATCACATTCATACCGCTCATGATTATCAAGTCCTTTACATTGCATATAATACGCAGTAAAACTGAGACTTTTGCATTAGAATAAAACTACGTAAAACAAGACAAAACCACCCTAGCTGCTAACTTTCTCCTAATTCAACTTTGTAAACATAAAGAATGTAGTTAAAATATTAAAACATGGTCAAATATGTAAGTGTTTTGCTAAAACCACCTTTTAAATGTCTGTTTATGGCTAAAGGAGAGACACGTTTGACAGAAGGAAATAGAAGGAATGTCATGAAGGAACAAGGATGCTTGAGATTAAATGTCTCGATAGCAGTTGGAGGTGAATGCACTCTCATGGAAAATGTTCAGACACATCTCTGTGACAGTAACCTCTTTCGCAGTCCTCCGTTTAAATCTTATATTTCATCTTCCCGCTTTCACTGATCACACAGATATGCTAAAAAAAAAAAGAGAAGAGAAAAGTCAAAATGGAGAAGAAAAGTGAGTTCAACAAAATTCATTACAGCAATTCCTGTATATTTTTGTGATATGATGCCTACCATGACCTTCAGTATTATTAACATCAGGAGCCATGCCTCTGAAGCAGAATCATTGTGACTCAAGACAGAGAAGACAAATTAAAGTGACTTACATTGAGGTCTCTAAAGTACTCATTGTAGTCTAGGGCATATCCAACCACAAAACGATTGGGTATCTCAAAGCCAACATCTGAAATCAAAGACGGAGGAAAGTAATTTGGAAGCAGTCCCATAGTCCGCTGACTCACTGACGACTAATGAGCGGCAACCATTGTTTTAAAAGGCAAAGAAAGAATGAGTCATAAAAACATGAAAAGGGTTGGTCAGGTACATACAGTCAGGGAGACATGCTGAGCTATGTGGCCCTCTCTTCACCAGCAATCTGAGAAAGATAAAAGCAGACGGTACAATGTGATATCCCCACCTGCGTCGCATAGGACGTCAAGGTAACAGTGTTCATTTTAATAGTAGCATCTGAAACCTGTGTCCCTCATTCTCTCTCTCTCTGTCTGTCTAGACTAGAAAGAGGAAATTGAGTGTCTCAGGGAGCAGGTCAGCCAGGCTGGTTGTGTTTTGATGTCTCTTCAGCCAAGACTTACCCTGCTACTTTGATCATTTTGGGCCTGAAGGCTCCAACATGGTTCAGGAGAGTCTTCATTGTCTTCCCTGTGTCTACAATAGCCTGCGAGGGACAGAAAGATGGGTTGAGACAGGAGGAAACTGCCAACACCCCAAATGTAAAACAAGCTAAAAAAAAAAAAAAAAACTAAAAAAAAAAGGGGGCCTGAGTTTTCTCACATTGGAGCAAAAGTGAAAGGGAGAACTTGGTCACACTGTACTCCAATTCCGCAAACTCTTTATGTACGTCTTCTCTGAAATGACTTGGCTTCTACTGAAAAAGGGAAGGCCTGACCAGCGTGTGGTGTTTCACGCAAAAACCCACCTGACTCACCCACATTCAGAAGTGTCATCAGCCTCGGGAAGAGAGAGAAGTAGCAGTGGAACTTAAGCCATAGCAGGATGTTTTGCTGCCTCAGTTCTTCTGCTGGCTGATTATGCATCTAGTGTGTGTGTGTGTGTGTGTGTGTGTGTG